>CM028249.1:31310978-31392806 GCA_016432835.1 Brassica nigra | reverse complement strand
AGATCCTTCCTTCATGGGCGAGGTGGTCGAGATAGCGACATTGTTTTCTTTTTCAGAAAATCTCAACGGAAGCCCGGATTGAGACTAAACGAAAACAATCATGACGTAGACTCAAAGGAGATCAAAGAGGTTTACACAGGCGAGGTGGCCATGGGCGAGTGACCTTGGTGATGGTTGTTCCGTCCACGGGCGAGGTGGCCGGGAGAGTGATTTTGTTCCTTTTGTAAAATCTCAATGGAAACTCCGATTGAGACGAAACGAAAGCCACTTTGATCTAAACTCAAAGGATAACGAAGGTGAGTTCGCCCTGTGGCGAGGTAGCCATGGAGGGTGAGGTGACTCGGTAATGTTTGTCCTTGCCCACGTGAGGTGGTCCGACAGTGACTTTGTTCTTTTCAGAAATCTCAACGGAAACTCCGATTGAGATGAAACGGAAGCCGCTTTTGACTCCAGACACAAAGGAGAACAAAGTGGGCTCTTACTAAGGCGGACTGGGAAGACTGATCTTACCCTATGGCAAGTCGTCCTAGTAAGATTAAGCCCGACCTCCTTTCGCTTTCCGCTTTGTTCCTCGAGTTGTTTGTAAGAAGTATGGCAGGGAATCGGTGAACCGACGGTCGCGGCTTCTGTTCCGCTTGAGTAATAAAGGGTTTCAAGGTTTCGAGGAGAATAAGTTTTATTTTTCCGAGAGGTTCTCGAAGAAACGTTTTTCAGAGAAACCTTGCTCGCGCATTTCGCTAGATAGAGAAATTGTGAGCTCGTTTTCGTATTTTCCCTGGCGGAAAGCCGCCAGTTTTGATTTGCTCGAAAGCACGGCGCGGCGTGCCGCTACCGTAGGAACAGTCGCTGCTGGAGTTGTTTTACCATCGCTGACGAACTGCAACTTTTCCTTCATATTTCCAGACATCGGTTCACCTTTTGCCGGCGGCCGTGATGAGTAAGAGTAATCCGCCCCCTCCTTCTAGCTACAAACCGTGGGAACCAAATTCACACCGCCGATTTTAATGAATAAAACGGAGGAAAGCCAAGTTAACCCGACTTTCCCTGAAGGTCCGGATTCTCCGCGATAGCCAACGACAAGTGACCAATAAATGCGAAAAGGTTTTGTTAAGATTTGGGACTGGACCTTAAGAAAGGCTGCCTACGCACTTTCGAGGATCAAGTCGGACGTAGTTCAGTTAAAAGAGTTGAACAAGAGATCGAACCGCCTGGGCGGGTTCATATAGTATGAGCGCTTGTCATAGAAACAGCATGTCAAGATAACGCTTAAGGTTTCTATGTATGGAGCTCTTAAATAAAAGAATTGTCCGATCCTTCCGAGAGGAGATTTATGAGCAGGAGGCGCCAGACGCTCTAGGGCCTGGTTCGTCTAGTATGAGCGTTGGTCATAGAAACGGGCATGTCGAAGGTAATGCCTAGAGTTTCTATGTGCGGAGCTCTGAGTAGAAGAATTGTTAGATCCTTCCAAAGGAGCAGGGGTCTGGCGGAGAAGATAAAACTGAACAAGAGGCGCCAGACGCTCTAAGTCCTGCCTCATTGGCCTAACCACCTAAGTTCTAAGTTCTCTAAGCTAGCGGAGTTCTCTAAGTCTAGATTCTAGGATTTCGATCCTCCTCTCCTCTCGCTCTTGCTCTCCTTATATACTCACTCCTAGGTCGGTTTGCCTTAAGATGATGGACCTCGCCAGCCCAAGCTTATCTCTTCGTGAAGTATTCCATTTTCACGATCTTCGTGAATTATCCTCGAAGTTTTCGGTGACTTGATGTTTATCTGATGTTCGGAAATCGATAAACCGTATAGCCTGATTGGGTCTGAATTTAAAATCGTGAAGTAAGTCCGCGGACTTGTCTTAAGTCGCTGAACGCTTTATACGATTTCTGAAAGACTATTTTTCTCGAAATAAACCGATAGCCTAAAGGATCGATGTTCGTTAATCACCTTGTTTTATACGATATCTTCTACGAAATCCAATCCTTCTAGTTTTTGTCGAAACATCGGTGACGATTCCAATCGAAGTGAAGGATGTTTATTCCGTGAAATGGATCGTCCCAAGCTCACGGCGATTGATCCTAACAAGCCAAGATGGGATCAGACCGAACACGATGGGACCGAGACCAGGACGAGGGTTGCCGACCCGCCAGGTCGGGTGCCCGGCGCCAGGCCGCCTGCGGATCGGTGCCGCCGGCGCCAGGCCGGTGCCGCTGGCCAGGTCGCTCGCTCGTAAGCGCCTCCTAGGCAAATCGCTGACTCGGTTCCTCCGCTCTGATCCAATCTCTCTCTCCTCTCCTCTCTCCCTCTCTCCTCTCTCTCTCTCTCTCGAGGGCTTGGATTTTTTATCATGATCGTCTTCCTCTTCAGGAGCATGAGATGAACGACCCTTCAAGAAGGTGGATTAGCTATTAGACTGCTCGAGGATTTTAAATTGGTGTTCGAATATGTGTGGAACTTTTTACAAATGGGATCTTTCCGGTTACTTGGCTGAAAAAAATGTCTTTCCAGATTCACAGAGAGTGGATATTCTAATTTGAGAAAATCTCAGATACTTATTTCTAATTATCCAGACTTTTTTGTTACAATGAAATACTCTAGACTTTCTGTTTCAAGAAATACTTTCTAGAGACTTTTAGTCATTGATTCCGCTGGACCGATTTTGACACCAACAATAATGATCATTTTCCAAACTTTCAATAGAAAATTGCCATCTGGGAATTCTTCTTTCCATTGAGCTCTAACACTCGCCGATCCATGTTATTTTCCGGCCATTGACGATTCTGTTGCAACGAAAATCATTCAAGGAAAATTGTGGGAGAAACTATACTAAGGTAAAAGAGTACTATTTCAGAAATTTCCTGAAAAAATGGCTCTACTTTCCACATAAAATATTCCAATGGTAATTCTGTGATCATCCCCAATATCTATGCTGGGCTTCTTTGTCTTGACAATATTGTCATTGATCATAGTATCTCATTTCAATCTATAGTCAGACATAACTGGTTAGTCTGCATGTTTCAGATATGCTCCTATATAGCTTTGAATGCTCTTCCAAAGCAGAGAAGTGCTCCATTCTCTTGATGTCCGGACATGGATGTAACTAGAACTATCTGCATTAGATGTGTTACCTTATTTATCTGCTGTTTCATTCTCTACTTTCTTCAGAGAGCAATTATTTCAGCATGGTTTGACAAAGTGAATCAACAAGTGTTTGTCTTCAGACCTAGATGGTCTGCCATTCCTCCAACTAAGATAAATCAGCTCTTGTGATCGAGAGGGCACGTGGGAAAGTGATACCATTGCACTACACAAGGTACTCAAACTTCCTAGGATCACTCTTCTTCTTCAATGTGATCTGACATGTTTGATCCCATTTCAATGTCATGATGGAACATTCTTCTAATGTCTTCTTCAGTCTCCTTGGTTTCTCTGAAGAACATCCACAACCTGTGGGTAAGTAAAAGGTTTCTCAAGTGGGATTCTTGTGAAACTATCCATCTCCTTCTCATTGACTCTTCAGATGCTTGGGAACCTTTTCTTTCCTCTTCCTCGGTTCTCCCTTCTGTAGCTTTATCAACTTCCATAGCGCTGGTGCATCTTTAGGTTGAGTGCTGATGGTGTCCGGTGGTGTATCTGAAGGTTTAGATTGTTGTGTGAGTGCATTGAGTCGCTTGCATCAATCTTTGGTAGTTGCACTCGGTATGTGAGAGGCGACGCCGATCGATGGGTGCTGGAGGTTGTCGATTGAAGTCATCATCTCTCTGTCGATCGATGCCTGGTTCTTGATGCCGATCGATTTTGATGCAAAAAGGGCTGGGTGGATGCAGATGTCTTGCTGCAAACTCCTCGTGAGTCATTATCTTCACGGCATTGCACAAAGCACTTAATTCTGCTTATGGTGTCGATCGATGCCCGTCAAAGCTCGTCGATCGACTCGGTGTAGAGTCCATCGATCGATGGTCACTAGTCGACGCCGGTCGACACCAATGTGACTCCCCAAAACTCATGGAACTTTCCACTTCGAAATACCCTTCTTGCAGCTCCTCAAACTTCACCACTTGCCAGAAATCATCATCTATGATGGCATTCACGTGGTGTTTTGTTGCTTCTTCACTTATCCTCCTTGTTAAGGCTTCTTGCTTCTTAATAGCTTCTCCTGTCTGAACCACCGAGTCTCTAATTTCTTCACATGGGTGTTCAAAGCTTCAAACTTTGTGTTCAGGTTGGTGTAGACAGCATCAATCTTCCCATTGAAATCCACTGTCAGTTTCTGTTGACCTTCAAGAACTTGGTCAAGCATGGCTTCTATCTTGCTCTCCTGAGTTGGTGGTGGTGGATTATGGTAAGATGAATTTTCATAGCTCCTGTTGTTGTTGAAGTTGCTGCTGTAGTTGTTGTTGAAGGGCTTCGTGAATTCTGATTGAAGTTACTTTGTCCAAAGAAGTTTCTGTTCCTCCCTGGTTTCCAGACCTTTGAAATCCAGCTCCACTGATGAAGTTCACATATTCTTCTATGTTATCATCCTCTGCATCTACAGCTCCTGCATCTTCTACTGAGCAAATATGCTTCCTTAGCAGCCTATGAACACTATCCAACTTTGCTTTTACTTCATCCATCTGCTCCTTCCCAAGGAATGCTGCAGATTTTTATGTCAAAATCAGTGTTCTTGGTGCTGTTGTTGGATGCTAAATTTTCTATTAGCTTTGTAGCCTCCTCTGGATTCCTGGTGTTGAAGTTTCCTTCACTAGCTGTGTCCAGAGCCATCTGATATTGTAGTGCGATTCCTCTGAAGAAAGTGCAGAGTAGTTGCACTTGGTTGAATCCATGGTGTGGACAATCTCGCTAGTATGACCTGAATCTGATCCAACAATTCGTAAATGATTCTCCAGGTTCCTGAGTGAATGTAGCAATCTTGCTCCTCAAGTCTTCAGCGCGCGCGTCATCAAAGAAGTTACGCAGGAATGCGTTTTTGATGTCGCTCCAGGATGTAAGAGATCCTGGTGGTAACTGCTTAAGCCACTGCGAAGCTCTCCAACAAGAGAGTACTTGAAGAGCTTGCAGAGAAGGTAGTCCTCGGGACTCCGTTGGTTTGATAGCAGATATGAGATCCTCGAACCTCTCCATATGGTCCATAGGATGCTAGTGAGATAACCCACGTAGGGTGTCTGTCTCACAAGTGTGTAGTACTGCGGCTTCAACTCAAAATCGCCTCTGAATAGCTGGAGGGCGAATGGCTGATATGTTGGCGTAGAACTGATATGGACGGTTTTAATCACCCAAATTTCGTGTAGCTTCAGGTTCAGGGATTACAGTCCCATGAGCATCTATCTTTGACCTGCTGCATTACGCAGGTGACCTTCTTGATCACGCAAGTCCCCATTCTCGCCTTGTCTGAGAATCAGTGTCGCAACCATGTCTCGCGGCTGAGTGTCGATCGATGTAAAGACTGAGGTATCGATCGATGTCGGATGAGAGATGTCGGTCGACGGAAGAGTAGTGTCGGTCGACGGTGATGAGCGAGTATCGGTTGACAGAGAAGATGTCTCGGTCGATGCTGGTGTGCAGTATCGGTCGACGAACTTGTGTTGATGTCGATTGATGTGGAGCGTTTGTCTTTGTGGATCAAACGTTCCAAGCTTGCAGGATCTTCTGAGAATAGTAGATGAATTTCCTTGTTGCTTCTGGTACTGCTGGGCATGCACCTGAAAAGTTTTTATTAGAAACAACTAAAAAGAAATAACCTAGACCTGATCATATTAAATCTAATGGCGATCAAAGCTCTCCAGCAACAGCGCCAAATTTGATATCACTCAAATTACCTCTAAGGAGTGAGTTAATCTCTCAAATAAGAGGTTCAGTTGTAGTACTTAGGGATCAAATTCACAGGGAGCTAGGGAACACAAAAGATCTAATCCTTAGTGACTCAGCTAGGTTGATTATGATTAACTTTAAAGTGCAGATTCGACCAAGGCAGTTGCTCGGTGGGTTTGATTGAGGGTTTTAAAATTAAAGAAAGTAGCTAGACTTAGGGTTTCTATTCAGGTGATTATAATCCTCTAGATGCCATCAAGTTGCATGAATGATATTAAAGAGCTCAACAACTTATGCACAAATCGATCAGCGTTCGCTTTCTAGATTTATCTGATGACTAGATCTAATGATCTCACCTGTCGGGATGATCAATTAGAAAGTGTCGATCGATGACTCTATAGGAGTATCGATCGATACATTCGCTCCGTCGATCGATTATTCTATAGGAATATCGATCGACGCGGTTCTAGTAAGCTTTATGCGCGGGTTGAACTAGATGCTCACTAAGTCTCTAGATCAGCTCTCACCTTTCTCTAGTGATCTTAACTTGAATAGGATGTATTAAGGATGAAGTCAGGTTAACAAACAATCCTAGGTCAAGATTCTAGTTAGCTACTCTAGAACACAAGCATTAAGAACATCGTAACAATGAATATCACAACTTAGCAATCTATAGTTGGGGCTAATCCCTCACAACCTATTTGAATCCTAAATCTAACAATGGAACTACTCAGACATGGCCAAGCAATTCATAGCAACAAGATAAAAGAAACTCATAGATAGGTAGATATAGAAACAAATAATGGAGTTCCAATCACAAATCTCTTTGGATCTTCTCTCCAACTCTAAGAATCTCTAAAAACCTTAAACAATAAACTAGAACAAAATAGAAAGCATGCATTGCCTTAAACACATAGGCAAGCTATATATAGTGAGTTCATTAGGTTAAAAACTCGTCAGGGGCAATCTTGTAATTTTGTAACTTGGGCTTTAAGTAGGCTGGAACCATTCTGTCTCTTGTGCGACTCCGTATCGATCGATGTCATAGGATGTGCATCGATCGATTATAATCTTCATACGTCGACCTTTGGATACAGATGTCGATCGATGACATAGAGTGTGCATCAATCGACTGTTGTCTCTAAATATCGACATCTGGTCTGGTTTGATGGTCAGCTCGGATAAAATCTCTATTAAGCTCCAAAATGCTCCAAAATCATCACTTTACTTCAAAATACTCCTGAATCTGAAAACATACCTAATAGACTCCAAAACATAATATATATATATATATATATATCTTAAAACACTTATATACCATGGGTAAAAACTGATAAAATCCATGGTATATCATTAATCTCTTGCACACTCGTCTCAATAAGACATCCAAAATTGGCTTCTCAGACTGCATCCACTTTTGAACTACCATGTGCTTACATGGCTTATTGAAACCACACATGTTGCATACAAAGAAAGACGTCATATCTTCATGAAAAGATTTTTTTTTAATTTGAAGTTCCATATTTTGATCATTTTTATTTTGGTGTTATTCTCTTTGGTGTTTCAGGTGAATGACAATAATTGGACAATATACTTAAGATTTTATTGCTTTAGACAATAATGAACTATCAAGAGTAGAAAGCGAAAACATAAAAGTTAAAAAAAAAAGAAAAGAAAAAGCTTTGATGGGTTATCACATTCAGAATCAACATGTTCAACATCACAATCTGCATGACCAGTTTCAGAATCAGATACCATAGCCGCAGGGCCAGCAGAAAAGGCCACATATGTGACCTAGGATTAGAGATTTCAATTTATAGGAGGCCTTATTCATGAAATAGAGTCCAATCAAAATTTTTCTTCTCAATAGACATGATTATTAGATCAAGCCACAAATAATTTAGTTGGTAAAAAAAAATCAGTTTCATGACTTAAATAAGGAGCATCCAAGGGACCATCTTGAGAAGATTGAAGAGATATATAACACTACACGCTCCAGTGCTGTTCCACCTGAGTAACTAAGGTGCATAGTTTTCACATTCTCTAGCTGACAAGGATCTAAAGAGGTACAAGTCTCGCCCACCATCACCGTTGGGATCCTGAGATAAGCTCAGAGGAGCTTTGGCCACTTCTACACAAAGTCAAGATCTAAATCAGTTGAGAAACAAGATATCAGTATTTTAACAGGGTTTAGTTGAATCTTTCTTCGAGGTTTGGGATCGTTTTAAGACAACATCAAATAATTCTCTCACCACAATTTCTCTCAAAATTTCTGTTATACACCTTCTACAGGGGCAATAAAGCAAGATATCTGCAGTCTCCAGATTCATCTAGAAATGGAGATTTAGTGACCAAGTCTATCGAGGATGATTATTAACTAATTGATAATCTCGAACCAACAACATCAAAAAGTGTTCAGAGTGTGACATGACTATTTGAGGAGCCACTTTTGAAAGTGCACATATATCTAAGCTAAAGGAAATGATGGCTCATATACTAAAGAGCCAATAAGGCAAAAAGAGACAGCTTTTGTCAGGATGTGGTTAACATCAATACGTAAGTATGTGGAATAAGTGATTCTGATGATCATGAAGAGGTGAAAATTATAGGATTCCTGAAGATATGATTTTAGTCAGATTTTCAGGAACCATCCCAACTTATCCTACATAAGCACAAATGTGGAGAATCCTCGGATCAGATCTATCTACCACAACATCTGGTTTTGGGCTTCTTCAAAGGTGGATGTATGTAGTGTATGAATTTATTGAAGGCACTATTTTTTATAAGGAGCTCGCAGTGGTCTTTCTATGTGGACCGATGACAGTGATTAGATTTATTTGGATCTATTGGTTATTGTCTATACATGTGTGGATGGTGTAAAATTGTATGGATTTTTGGTAAATTTTAATTAACGATGTAAATGATGGGAATTGACTTCTAGCTCTAGAATTACTTGTAATACCCGTTTTTGATTTTTCTATTAATGAAAGTGATAAAATGCATTAATTTTAAGTAGAAGATCCATAGACTCTGCCTTTGACTTCTCTTACGGAATACCATTGTCTTGTCGTTTATCAAAAGGCATATCCATCTAATTATGAGACGGGGCTGGTCCATGTCCTCTCTATGACAATACTATTATACGCTTAGAAACATAATTTATTGATATTAAAGAACTTTTGGTATTTTTAGAAGATACATATTTGACCGACATGTTTCGGTAACTTGTTGAAATTATTAGTCAAAACTCATATCCGAATAATTATTACTATACTATTTTGTTTCACATATAAATACTTATACATATCACATAAGTGGAAATATAAAAAATAATTAAAGATCGTATAAGGAAAAAACTTGTTCAACAAAAAAAAAAAAGATCAAAAGTTCTCACCAATTCAATGATGGCCAGTGATCAAATCATGCATGCTAACCTGAATTTATAGGTATAAGTGAATAATTCTTTGGTTTGAGTTTGGTTTTTGATTGATGAAAAATATTTATCAATAATTATATTTTGTCTGTTTGTGTAGTTACTGATGGAACGAATAACTATCTGTATGGACAACTATGGAAGTTATGTGCTGGTTCTCTGTTTGATCTTCCAAAAGTTGGAGAAAAGTATATTATTTTCCTCAAGGGCATATAGAGGAGGCAATATTTTTTATTTTTACATAATTATTATATTGTTTCACATATGTTTTTATTTGCAAAACTTACTAAAATATTTGATGATATTTCCAGCTAGTTACATCTATAAACGGTGAACTATGTCAATTAAAACCAGCTTTTAATATTCCTTCAAAAATACTCTGCAATGATTTTAGTATCAAGCTTAAGGTATGTTTCATTGATTATTTATGTTATTATTTATTAAATACACATGAGCTATACTGAATTAGTGTAAATGATATTGCTTTGGGTTTTTTTTTGTATGGTCTTAGGTAGAGACTACTACAGATGAAATTTATGCAGAAATTTTTTGTCACTGATACATCTGTGAGTGGCAAAATAATACTTTATTTCTTTAATAACTTAATTGCAGATCTTCTTAATATCTATTTTAATTAATATTATGAATTTTAATTTTATATGAAGTTGAAATCCCAACTCCTAACTATGAAAACAACATACAAAACATTAAATATTTTACTAAGGTGTTAAGTGCTTCGATACCAGTAAAAGGGTAGTTTTGTCTTGAATAAAAGACATGCCATCGAGTGTCTTCCTCCACTGGTATTAACAATTACTTACTTTGACCAAATTGTAAATTTCTATATAACATTTTGTATCAAATATTTCTTAGGATACATCTCACCTAACGCCAAGTCAAGAGATACGTGCTAAAGATATACATGGTCGTGAATGGAAATTTAAACATACTTTAAGAGGTAACAAATTTTTATTGATATCAAAATATGTGTGGTGATTACTGATATTTATTTTCTTACAAACAATCAACTAGGTACACCACAAAGAAATTTATTCACATCTGGTTGGAATGAGTTCGCAAAAGAAAAAGAGTTGGTTGTTGGAGACTCTTTTGTATTCCTTCGGTAAATATTTTTCATTTTACATCTCATTTGTTTCTTGGAATTTTGATTTTAACTATTTTTTATCACAGAGGAGAGAATGGAGAATCACGAGTTGGAATCAGAAAAGTAGCTCATCATAAACAAGACAACGTACCATCATCATTAATTTCAAAGGAGAGTATGCACCATGGTATAGTTGCTACTGCATTGAATGCTATTTAAAGCAAATGTATGTTTGTTGTGTTCTATAAGCCAAGGTAAAGAAAAAACATTTCTTTACTAAATTAAAATTATGAAAATAGTTTATTCAGTAAATACATTTTATTTATTAGATGTTATGATTTCAGGTCGAGCCAATTCCTTGTCAACTTCCATAAATTTATAGATGGAGTGAATAAGAAATTTAGTATAGGCTCCAGATTTTTGATGAAGTTTGAAGGAAGAGATTTTAATGAAATCAGGTCAATCTTGTACATTTATTTTACTTTTTGAGATATGATTGCTTACACAAATGATTTTACTACACTAGATACTATGGAACAATAGTAAAAGTGAGAGATTTCTCCGCTCATTGGAAGGATTCAGAATGGCTAAATCTAGAAGTAAGATTAGTACTAGTTCTACTTTAATTATATTGTTTTAGAATATATTTTTAAGATCAATAAATAATATCCTATATTTTATAGGTACAATGGGATGAAGCTGCGACAATTCCAAGACCTGATAAGGTATCTCCATGGGAGATCGAGCATTTAACACATTCATCAAACATTCTCAAATCAGGATTTCTAAAGCATAAACGTCAAAGCGAAATACATGAGTTTGGTAAGTTAACGCTTCTCAATAAGTTAAAATTTATTTCTAAATTAGTTATCATTCCTTTTTTGACATATTTTATTTCTTCTTAAATGTTCAAATATGTGGGTTCCTACATTGACCCAAGGCAAAGAAGTTGGACATTCAAGCATACAATCTTCAGTTAGATACTCATTCCCTACCATGTCCAAACTAAACTATAATGAGCAAATGGTTCAAGCAATGAAAGAAACGTCAACCACCACCGTGGCTACTAGCTACAGACTGTTTGGAGTTGATCTAACAATTCCCACAAAAATAAAGATTCCATAAAACCAAATGACTCACATAAAAAGTCTAAGATTTCTAAAACCTTTGAAGAAGAAAAGTTTGACCACATCCAAACTAGAAATCATACTAAGGTATAAAATAGATCACCATCTTCTTATTTTTTACTTGTTAGTCAAGTTTAAATTATTTATTAGGTACAACTAATACATGGGGTTTTCATTAAAAAATATGTTGATTATTAGATATATATATATATATATGTGTGTGTTTGCATTGATAGTTTTATTCTGATCTTATTAAATAAAAATTGCATATCTGTAATAAATTTAGATGACTATAAAGTTCATATTTTTTTATATGTAAATTGATCAGGTTCATATGGAAGGAGCTGTAGAAAGAACAGTGGACCTAACTGTTTTTGATGGATACAATCAGTTGATCGATGAACTAGAAAGACTCTTCGATATTAAAGTCACATTGCATATGCACAATCAATGGAAAATAGTTTTCATAAACACTGATGGAGATAAGATGCTTCTTGGAGAAGATCTGGGCTGTAAGTTTTATGCTTTTCTTTTTTTTTCTTAATATTTTGGAAAATTAATGAACACTTTTAATTTTATGTAGCAAATTTTTCAATACGGTGAAGGAAATATTCATATATTCGAAAACCGGTGCCAAGATAGGAAATGAAGATAACAAATTCTCTGAGGATGACCCAACACTAACGACAACAATCTTACTACCAGATGTCAACAGAAATTAAAGAGAAATTGGGTTCTATCAAGTAAAACTTGCTTTTAAAAAAAAAAACTTGTTTATTTTATAATATATTAAAGATAAGACCTGAAAATGTGTGTGACTTATAACTTATAAGTATATTATGGAGTGTCTCTGCATTTGATAGTGGATGTTTTTTCTAGCGGTTGGATTTTTTATATAAACAAATTATATCTTTCGTTTTGTTTTATATTATGGGTGTATGTCATGTGTGTGGTCTTAGGCAAGTGTGCTTGAAGATATGATTTTCCACAAAAATTGTTCAAGGAGAGGAAACTTAAAAAATAGTGAGAAGCCAGAAATTTTTATTTTGAAATGTTTTGGTACACTTTTCTTGAGATAACTCATTCAGTGTACCAATTGGAGATGTACATTCGAGTATTTATTTAATTCTAGTTCTAGTCTATTCAGATTTTAAACTTCTAGGGATAAAGATATTAGCTATTCGGTATCTCTAAATTTTGGTTTGGGCTCGATTTAAATTCAGATAATCCATTTAAATTATTTTAATTTTTATAAAACTCATATATTCTTTTAATTTCTAAAAGAACTAAAACTAAAAATATAAATATTGCATATAAATTTGAATAACGTATGCCAAACAACTTAATATATAAATTTGTTTGGCTTAAATATTTGGATAGTGAATCAGTAGAGATTTCAAGTATTTTTCTGAGTATTTTTTTGCTGTTTTAGATATTTATTTTGACTATTTATATATATTTTCAAGTATTTTGGACAATTTAAAATATCTTATATATTTTAGATATATTTTGTATGTTAAATCTAAAAATAATTAATATATGTAAGAATATAAATTTCATCCAGATATATTCGGATACCCAAATAGTTTGGTTCGGTCAGATTTGGTTTTGGTTCTTTAGATACCGAAATTTTAAATTCTTTCGATTTTTAACAAAAATTTCGGTTCGGTACTAATTTTTTGATCGGATTGGTTATGTTCTTGATTCAGATTTTCCCCATCCCTAGCAACAATTTTCTATTTATAAATATCCTTCTCTCTCCACACTAAAGAGTCAATTCTGAAGGGAATTAGGGTTTGGTACGCCGCCGACCAATGGTGCCTCTTGCCGCCGTTGAGATATCTCTAAGATGGGTAAGAGGAGACGCATCCTCTAATCTACCCCCTCTCTTCAAAGTTCTCTCGTGTTAGGGCTGCATCTTCACACGTCGTCTTCTTCTCGTGATGGGTCGTAAGTTTCAAAATTGGTGCAGGACAGGTGTGGCACAATCTGGGCCTCCCGCTTCAGTGGATGTGGGTCCTCCTGTTTCTTCTCTTCCTAGGGAAGGAGTATCTTCTCCGAGGGTTTCCCCTCTTGTATCTGAGAAATTCAGTTGTGATGCTACCATCTAGTTAAACTCCTGGAGCACAATATACCTCCCTGCTGGATTTGCTTTGGCCTCAACCTCAGCTCCTACTGGACTTGCTTTCGCCTCAACCTCAGATACTGCTGGAGTTGTTCCCTCTGACTCGCAAATTGGAGTCGACTCTTCTGCTGGAAAGTCAACAGGAGTTGAGACATCTTCTGCAAAGACGGTAGTGTCTATTTCTCCTGGAATTTGGAAGTATTTGAAAGTAATCAATGAAACATCGAATTTGTAAGAAATTGGAGCTCCTTCTGAACATATCTAAGGGGCCCTTTCGTTCTAATCCCTGATGAAAGTTTGAGGAAACAAGGAAAGAGTTATGAGAGTTTTGTTTGCAAGATTATATAGTGAAGCTCTGGATATGGGCAGAATTATTGGCATTGTCAATACTAATTGGAGTCACTCAGGTCCGAGAATATTTTTCCAACGTCTAGGGCCTTTAACCTTTTTACTCAGAGTTACTAGCCCACGAACTCGAGCTCTTGTGTTAGCGGAAGTGTTTGGATCTTAGCCACATTTAAAATGTGTCTAGCACCATGGTCACCTAAATTCTCACATAGGAACCTCAAAAACCTAAGCTGTGGTGCGAATGGAGCTTAGAGGTCGCAAAATCTAAGTCGACTCGCCACAACATTTGAAAAGCCAGTTTCTATTACACCTGAGTCTGAAAGAAAATAAAACTTTGAGGTCGCAAAACTGTGGGTTCATGTGAATCTCCAATATGAGCTACCAAGAGGATCGTCTCTGTTTTTGCAAATGTATTAGAGGTGGGTATCTCTGTTTCCTATCGGTGGCTTCAGAGGAAATGTGATTGTTGTAGTAAATTTGGACATGAGTCTAGAAGATGCTCTGCTAAACCTCTAGACTCTACTCGACAAACTAGGACGTCAAGGAGGTCAAGAGTAGAGACAAAAGTCTCAAGAGGCAGTCGAGGTCAGGAAGGTCTGCAACTTATGTATGGAAGTCAACACCCTAGAATGCATCCTGGAGTGGACAACTTGGCGATCTTAGATGATTCTGGACTAGCAATAGATAAAGATCTAGAAGAAACAAGTCATTAATCTGCTATCTCTAGTGATAGAATCGCTGAGGGTGGAGATCTATCTTCCGCCAGAAGCGGAGAAAAAAGAGTGTGTTTTCAGAAATATTGAGGGTGATACGGGATTGGAAACATTGAGTATTATACTTACAGTCTCAGACTCGGGTCAAATAGAGCATGGAACACACACCATGGGATACTGTTCTTACCGAAAGAGACACTAAAGGACTGACAAGATCTTAGGTGATCTCCTTGGACAGGGCATGATGTGCTTGCATAGTTGCGGTTATGCGTCAATGTGAAACATTAATTGCAGGATCTTCAGGGCAACATGGATCAGAATGCATCGCCTTTCTTCTTGGTTTCTAAACCGGAAGAGTGGCCGCAAGGTCAGACGTCACTAATCTATTATCAAATATGTTTTTTGTGTGGAATGTAAGAGGACTCAACAGTAAAGGATGCCACACTACGGTCAAGGAGTGGGTAGATAACCACATTCCTTCTTTTGGATCATATTAATAAATACATATACCACCCTTTAGTAGAATTCTCAAGCGGTTACTTGTGGTTTCTTTCTTCCTTTGGATAGTACCAGTGTGACTGTAACTCTTTTTTTTATGGATTCAATGAAGTGGAATCAAGGAAAGGTCTACTGTAGGAGCTGGAAAATCTGAATTCTATCATGCCAGTTTTATCCCATCCTTGGGTTTTATCAGGGATTTCAATCAAATCATTCGGACTAGCTATCATTCTCAATCTAAGAACCAGGATGTGCATACAAATGGTATAATTAATATGAATTTGGCAATGTAAGATGCGTAAATTTTCAAAACGCAGTGTAAGGGGATTACTTTTACGTGGTGGAACAATCAGGAAGAAAATCCCATATATAAAAAGATTTACTGATGCTCTCATCGACCAGACTTGGGCTCAGCGGTTTCCAGACGGCTATGCTGATTTTTTGAACCGGATCAATCGGACCATGCACCTTCTCTCTTTAACTTGTCATCTGCATGGAGAAGAGCTCGAACACCCTTCAAGTTCTTCAATCATATAATAGATCACCCACTCTTCAATGAAAAAGTGAGGTCAGTGTGGCAGACGGATTCGATTATTGGAACTTATCAGATTAAGTTGGTAAGGTCTTTGAAACTGCTAAAGAAAGATTCGAGGAGGATAAATCAGAGGCCTTATAGTGGAATTTCTAACCGGGTTAAAGATCAGAAAAATGTCATTTCTGAATTGCAAAGACGCCGCTTAACCTATATGGACAGTGAAACATCTTATTTGGAGCATACGGTAAAAACGAAAGGGCATACTCTTGCTAAGGCAGAAGAAAAGTTTTACCATCAACGATCTGAGTTCATTGGTATGACCTTCGGAACAGAAACACTGCTTTCTATCACAAAATGGTGGATCAACATGCGGCTCATAACCACATTCTTTTTCTGGTTTTTCAAGATAAAGTTTCGTATGTGGCATGGATGAGTTGCAAGCTCATACAACTGACTGTTTCTCAGGTATCTTGGGAGGTTGAGCACTGGCATCGGCTTGTTTAAACACTGAGCTGGAAAATCTTCTGTCATTCTGTTGTTCTTCTAGCCAGATAGAATACTTTCAAAGATTGATTCTCGATGAGGAAATAACTAAAATAGTCTTCTCAATGCCTAAGGATAAGTGCTCGGGACTAGATGGCTATAATATTGAGTTTCTCAGAGCTTCTTGGAGCATTGTCAGTAGAGATGCCACTGAACCAATAAAAGAGCTTTTTCTGTAATGGTCGTTTTCTTAAGGATTTGAATAGCAGAAATCTGGTTATTATACCAAAGTCAACATAAGCTTGTTCTCTGGGATACTACCTCCCAATCAATTGTTGCAATGTGGTTTATAAAATTATTTCAAAGATTGCAAACCTTATGGAGCCAATCTTAAATGAGTGCATTAGCAAGAACTAAGCTGCTTTCTTACAAGGTTGTGGCCTTGGAGTGTTGCTTACTTCTGACCTTATCATGGACTATGAGAAAGTGTCATGTTCAAAGAGCTCTATTGTGAAGGTTGACATTAGGAATAACTTTTATACTGTGACATGGGATTTCTTATGAAAAATTCTTTAAGTACATGGATTTCCACCTCTTTCTAAACATGGATCAAGGAATGCATCTCATATCCATGTTTCTGTTGTTGAATGGAGAATTGACTGGATTCTTTGGAAGTAAAAACGGTTTGAGACAAGGTGAATCAATATCTCCTTATCTATTCATAATGGTCATCGAGGTCCTTTCAAAGTTCCTTGAATGGGCGGTAGGGCATGGACAGATTCGAGTTCACCCAAAGTGTTATGAACCTCTAGTTTCACATCTTTGATGATTTATTGGTGTTCTGTTATGGATACAGACACTTCTTGTCTAGTATTTAGAAGGTATTAAATGAGTTTAAGCTCTTCATTGGGTTGGACATAAACCCAACTAAATCAAAGTTGTTCTTTCAAAGATTTTTAGACATAGAGTAGGAGGTTTTGAGTGACTTTTTGGAATAAAAATGGGAGTGTTTCCAACAAGATACATGGGCTTCTCGTTAAAACCAGGTCGCATCACACAAGCAACTTTGCAGCCTTTCCTAGAGCAAATCACATGAAACTCCATTCCTATAAAATATTTTTCTTTTGCATGAAAAATCAAACTTATCACCTCAGTTATTTATGGAAAGGTAAATATTTGGAGCTATGTGTTTAACTTGCCAAAGACTTTCCACACCGACTCTCTCTCAGAGCTTCTTGGAGCATTGTCAGTAGAGATGTCACTGAACCAATAAAAGAGCTTTTTCTGTAATGGTCGTTTTCTTAAGGATTTGAATAGCAGAAATCTGGTTATTATACCAAAGTCAACATAAGCTTGTTCTCTGGGATACTACCTCCCAATCAATTGTTGCAATGTGGTTTATAAAATTATTTCAAAGATTGCAAACCTTATGGAGCCAATCTTAAATGAGTGCATTAGCAAGAACTAAGCTGCTTTCTTACAAGGTTGTGGCCTTGGAGTGTTGCTTACTTCTGACCTTATCATGGACTATGAGAAAGTGTCATGTTCAAAGAGCTCTATTGTGAAGGTTGACATTAGGAAGAACTTTTATACTATGACATGGGATTTCTTATGAAAAATTCTTTAAGTACATGGATTTCCACCTCTTTCTAAACATGGATCAAGGAATGCATCTCATCTCCATGTTTCTCGGTTGTTGAATGGAGAATTAACTGGATTCTTTGGAAGTAAAAGCGGTTTGAGACAAGGTGAATCAATATCTCCTTATCTATTCATAATGGTCATCGAGGTCCTCTCAAAGTTCCTTGAATGGGCGGTAGGGCATGGACAGATTCGGGTTCACCCAAAGTGTTATGAACCTCTAGTTTCACATCTCTTGTTTGTTGATGATTTATTGGTGTTCTGTTATGGATACAGACACTTCTTGTCTAGTATTTAGAAGGTATTAAATGAGTTTAAGCTCTTCATTGGGTTGGACATAAACCCAACTAAATCAAAGTTGTTCTTTCAAAGATTTTTAGACATAGAGTAGGAGGTTTTGAGTGACTTTTTGGAATAAAAATGGGAGTGTTTCCAACAAGATACATGGGCTTCTCGTTAAAACCAGGTCGCATCACACAAGCAACTTTGCAGCCTTTCCTAGAGCAAATCACATGAAACTCCATTCCTATGAAATATTTTTCTTTTGCATGAAAAATCAAACTTATCACCTCATTTATTTATGGAAAGGTAAATATTTGGAGCTATGTGTTTAACTTGCCAAAGACTCTCTCTCTCTCTCTCTCTCTCTCTCTCTCTCTCTCTCTCTCTCTCTCTCTCTCTCTCTCTCTCTCTCTCTCTCTCTCTCTCTCTCTCTCTCTCTCTCTCTCTCTCTCTGGGGACGAGCAAGTCATCATCTTCAGAGGAGCTAGAGTAGCATGGAATGACATTTGAAAGCCAAAAGAAGGTGGATTAGCTATTAGACTGCTCGAGGATTTTAAATTGGTGTTTCGGCTGAAGTATGTGTGTAACTTTTTTACAAATGCAGGATCTCTCTGGGTTACTTGGCTGAAAAAAATGTCTTTCACAGTTATTTATATAGGCAAGATATTAGACAGATAAAATTTTGTTACATTATGACATAGACTAGACATTTATTACTACATGATTGTGTTCCTTGACTTTTGTATGGCCATGTTTATTGCGGGGTTCTTAGGGTGGGCTTCTTAGCGTAATATAAGGACCGTCTCTTAATTTTTTACAAAGAAAAACTACGAACCGACTCTTAAATAAGATATTTAAGAGATGGTTCTTAATTTTTCTTAGTTAAAGTTAAGAGACGGCTCTTATATTAGGCTATGAACCCTGCAAGAAACAGGGCCTAACACTCTTCCTTAGAGTCCATTGTTATTTACGTCGATTGTAATGGTTCTAGTTGCAACGTTAAAAATCATTCAAGGAAAATTCAGTGGGAGAAACTATACTAAGGTAAAAAGAGTACTATTTCAGAAATTTCCCCTCGAGTAAAAAATGGCTTAAAACTTTTGTTTATGACATATTCCAATGGTAATGCTGTAAATATGTTTTCTATATCGTAGTGGGTAATGACTTCATGAAGAGGTCTACACTATTGTCATTGGATCAATAATATCTCACTTCAATTTCTATATTCATTTCAGGTTCTTGGGTATATGAAAAGAATTTCAGTGTTATATGTTTGGATATATCGCTTTTGATGTATTTTTCCCTTGTTTGAAAAATACATGCTGCATTATCTTCATATAAGATTGGTCTGTTTTATACTGATGTAGATACTACTATCTGATTAGATGTGTTAACTTATTTATCTAAGCTGTTTCATTCTCTTCTTTCCTCGTAGAGAGCAATTACTTCAGCATGGTTTGACAAAGTGGCAACAAGTGTTTGTTTCTTAGAGGCCGTGATACACAAATTCCTCCAACTATGAAAATATATCTTGTGATCGAGTTTTATGGGAATCAGTTAAATACCATGCGTCTACAAAGCCAACCATTTCTCAGCTTGAGTTGTTAGGATAAAATAATCATAAATCATTCGTTTCTTGAAGATAGCGAAAGACATGTTTGATCCCATTTCAATGTCTTAGGGTAAGCGATGCGTTGAATCTTGCCAAAAAAAATAACGGCAAATGATAAATATGACCAATTACAGTTTGCAAGATACATAAGTGCTCATATTACAATTAGATATGACACTCAGAACGAAGTATCTCTTCATTTTCTTCTTGTGGTCGAAAATGATCATTTACAACATTAAGTGATCTGACGACTCTATGAGTGCTGAGTGAGTTGCTTTGTCCATGTTCAATCATTTCCACACTATTTCTGTATATGTAGACTGATGCACGAATATATCCTGTTTAAATTATGTTCTACAGATAGTAGATTTCATCTTCTATGAAAAATTGCATGGTATAAATTGAATTTCAGGTTAAACAAGTTAATCTACTTTTTCTAAGAACCAATATTCTAATTTAAATAAAATTCTAAGTTGAGGAATGTGAAGTCTGATGTCTACTCAAACTACCCTAAGGAGTGACTTTACTCTCTCAAATAAGAGGTTTACTTGTAGTACTTAGGGATCGAATCCACAAAGAGCTAGGGAACCAATAAGATCTAATCAGGGTAATTAACCTAGGTTGAATATGATTAAAGTAAAATAGCAGGTTGTTAAGCAAGTAAATTGCTCAGATGATTGATTGAGGGGTTTTTACAATTAAAGGAAAGTAGCTATACTAAGGGTTTATATTCAGGTAATCAAGATTATAATCCTATAGATGCCTAACAAGTTGTATGCATGATATTGTAGAGCTCAACTTCATATGAACAAATCCATCAGCTTCCGCCTTCTATATTCCTCTATAGAGTAGATCTAATGATCTTCCTTTCAATTCGTTCAATTAGAAAGTGTCGATCGATTATTCTATAGGAATATCGATCGATACATCTTTGGCACCGGCGATCGATTACTCTGAATGATTATCGATCGACGCGATCTAGCCAAGTGATGCTAAGATTTTTCTGAGGTCTTAATCAAATGTTATAATATAAAGGATGTCAAACCAGTTCTAAGTGATTCTAAAACAAAGGGAATGCAAGCCTATGCTTAATCTAAATGCAACCATTAAGAGAGATGATTTTTAAACTAAGACAATACTTAAATGCAATAAAATATGAAACTTTCTTTCAATATGAGGAGATGAGATCCATGGGTATAGGAACTTGATCTTAAGTGATTAAGGTTCAATCCAAGATGTCAACTTTTCAATCAATCTAATTCCTTATGCCTAGACACTATGCTTGAACAAACTCTATCCCTAGATGAATGCTCTTTTGCAATGATCACCCAAGTACATCAATTTCCCTTGACTATAATGATCAAAGCAAACATTAAAAATGGGTCTAATAGCAATCCTAGCTTCTTTAACAACTAATCCCTTAGGTAAAGCAAGCTAAAAGCATAGATGAGTTGGTTCAGGCATTTCATCGAACACCTTCCGGGCGTAAATGCCTAAAGCTCTATGTTTGAGAGGCGAACCCAAATATAGCATTAAAAACACTCAATCATGCAAGGGAAAGAAAGATCTAACACTAAACACCTTGGATCTACACTTAATCACTTTTAATCACCCTAACCCATGAATATTAAATGGATCTACTCACCATTCCACATGCTTACTCTTAAACCCATGAGAGATTCAAGCTTAATCATGTAGAGAAAGAAAGAAGATGAAATCAAACAATGGAGAACACAAAGATAAGATGAGATTATGATTCAAAGATAAAACTTTCACCAAATTGTAAGATGAGAACACAAATGGATCCTAAAGATGCCTAAACCTTAATCTATAAGATAAAGAATGCATGATAAAGATGACTAAAACAATGAAAATATGCAAGACATCAACCCCCCCACACTAATCCTTTACTTGTCCACAAGTAAACTTTCAAGAACTAAGGAGGAGAGGTTTGAAAGAGGGACTCATAACCAAAAGAAGCTCTTCTTAATTTTCAAACTAATAACCTTGCATAATCATACCAAATAGCAAGAGCAAAGACTTTTCGAACTCTAACTTCTCTAGGCCTATCTTAACTCATGTGACCTCTACACTCATCATCATGAATCCACCAACCACAAATCCATCAACTCCCTTACAATCATTAATCAAACTCAATAGAAATCTTGGAAATGCCAACCCCACTCACTTCTCTCACCCATAGACTTCTTCATCCATCTCAAGAACAACAAAATCAGTGGGAATTTCACAATTTCCAACCATCACAGGGGAGGTCTTCAAGGATACCAATGGGGAATTTGACTGAGCGGTCAGCAAGCACTAAAGAGAGTTTGCACTTCTTGTATTGGCTGAACCCAAGCTTCTTGGAAACAGATAGAGGCATGAGACTGACACTAGCTCCCAAATCACATAGACATCTCTCAAACATCAAAGGACCAATGGCACAAGGTAGGGTAAAGCAGCCTGGATCCTCTAGCTTCTTAGGGATTGTCAATCTCTGGATGATGGCACTGCACTCATGAGTAAGAACCATCATGCCTTCCATTTCCTTCTTCTTGGCAGCCACAGCATCCTTTAAGAACTTGGTGTATTGAGGGACAAGCATGAAGGCATCAATGATTGCCATTGTGACTTGAACTTCACTCAATTGCTTCTCAAAGAGTGCTTTGTACTTCTCCAAAGTTGCCTCTTGAATCTTCCAGGAAATGGCAGCTTAGGTTCATAGGAGGAGGAACAAAGAAGACTCTTTTGTTGGAGTGGCAACTTCACCATGCTTTGGTGTTTTCTTCTCTTCTCCAACCTTTCCTTTACCCTTAGCTTCAACAATATTTTCTAGAATCTCCTCATCAACTTTCTCATCCACAATCACAACATCATCATCAATGTTGATAGCCACCCCCACTTAGTTTCTCACCATCCTTGGGAGAGTTCTTGGAGGTAGCTCTCACCACTTCTCAAAGTGATTGCCTTCATTGGTTCTTTGGGGTTTTGCTCAGCCTTTCCTGGTAGTGTTCCTTGTTGGCGACTTGGCTGAGAGTTCATAGAAGCAAACTGATTCTCCAAAGCTCTAATCTTGTTGTTTAGCTCAGTGTAGCTGCTGTCAATCTTGAGTGAACAGTCTTGAACTCATGGCCAATGTCTTTGGCTGCTCTAGCTTGACCTTCCAATAGTTGTTTGAACATAGCTTCCATAGATGAATCTGTAGCTTTAGCTTGGGAAGAGCTACCTTGAGCTTGAGTAGACTGGTTGCCATGGTTTGCAAAACCAGGAGGGGGATTCTGCCGAGGCTGGTAGTTCCCTTGCTGAGTGTTTTGCTTTGGTTGATAGCCTCCTTGCTGGTTGTTGGGATAAGACCTTTGCTGGTAGTTGTTGTAATGAAAGTTAGGCTCCTTTCTGTACCAAGAACCATTGTTGTTGATGAAGCAAAGCTCTTCTTGCCCTTCTAACCCTTCAACTTCATTAACCTTAGGAGGAGTTTCTTGACTTGGACCACCCACAAAGTGGATCTGCTCCTGTTTGGCTTGGTTAGCAATCAGCAAGTCTATCTTCTCTTGCAAGGATTTGATTTCCTTCTTGGTCTGGTTGTCATCAGCTCTGGTTGTTCTATCAGCTCTGTCATGTTCTCCACTGTAAACTGAATCACTCTTCACCATGTTGTCCACCAGCTCCTCAGCATCTTCTTCAGACCTGCCTAGGAAGAAACCATTGCTTGCTGTATCCATTCTTGCTCTAAACTCAGGAAGGGCACCTCTATAGAATGTGCTCAGCAAACTCTCCTTTGAGAAGCCATGGTGTGGGCACTTAGCTTGATACCCCTTGAACCTTTCCCATGCTTCACTAAAGCTTTCCAAGTTCTTCTGCTGGAAACTAGAGATCTCATTCCTCAGCTTGGCTGTCCTTGATGTGGAGAAGAATTTCTCCAAGAAGGCCTTCTTACAATCATCCCAAGTAGTGATGGAATCACTAGGTAGAGATTTCTCCCATTGGCGTGCCTTGTCTCCTAGAGAGAATGGAAACAACTTAAGCTTGAAGGCATCTTCTGACACACCATTGGTCTTGGACAAACCACAATAGCTATCAAACTTGTCCAAGTGATCAAATGGGTCTTCTACAGCCAAGCCATGGTACTTGTTGTTCTCAATCACACTCAACAAGCCTGACTTGATCTCAAAGTTGTTAGCTTCCACAGCTGGTGCGGATGCCCGTCCTGCTGCCATGAATGTGAGGACGGTCATAGGTGCCAATGGCTCTAGCTGGCCGCTGTGGGTGTTGTTGTTGTTGGCGCTGTAGTCTAAGGTTGTCAGCTCCTTGACCGTTGCCATCTTGGGGTTGGTGATCATGCATCTCAAACCCCAACCTCTGAATGTGAGCTTGTTGCTCTTCTTCTCTTCTCCTTCTTGCTATTTCCCTCTCAAGTGTAGCTATCTCCTCAACAGTGGGAACCAGGTTAGTTGCACCCCTGCTTCTTGTGTTCATACACCTGAAAATCAAAGGAAGAGGCAAAAGGAGAATCAATATCACAAGAAAAGAAAAATGATTTAGTGTCAAGCAAGTGACTAAATCCCAATGTCACAATCAACTTAGAATTTGGCAACGGCCCAATTTGATGATAGAACTTTTCTAAGGTTCTAATCAAATGATGTAGTATATAAGATTGTCGAACCAGTCCTAAGTGACAATGAAACAGAGGGAATGCAAGCCTATGCTCAATCTAAATGCAATCATTAGAGAGGATGATGATTAAACCAGAACAATAAGCAAAATGCAACAAAGGTAAAACTTTCTTTCTTATGAGGAGGAGAGACCCATGGGTATAGGGACTTGATATCAAATGATTAAGCTTCAATCCAAGATGCTAACTTTTCAATCAATCTAATCCTTATGCCTAGACAACAAAACTAAGCAAGCTCTATCTCTAGATGGATGCTCTTTGCAATGATCACCCAAGTACACCAAATCTCTTTGGCTGTAATGATCAAAGCAAACAAGGAGAATGAGTCTATTAGCAATCCTAGCTTCTTTGACAACTAATCTCTTAGGCAAAGCAAGCTAAAAGCATAGATGAGTTGGTTCAGGAATTTCATAGAACACCTTTTGGGCATGAAATGCCTATAGCTCTATGTTTGAGAGGCCAACTCAAATATAGCTTTAAAACACCAAATCAATGCAAGGAAATGATAGATCTAACACTAAACACCTTGGATCTAACTTAATCACTCTATCACCCTAACCCATGGATCTTAGATGGATCTACTCACTAATCCACATGCTTACTCTTAAACCCATGAGAGATTCAAGCTTAAACATATAGAGAAAGAAAGGAGATGAAATAAACAATCAAGAACACAAGATGAGATGAGATAATAAATCAAAGATGAAGCTTTACTCAAAAGGTTTTTGTTCTTAAATCATAAATAACATAAGTCCCAAACTTGAGTTTATGAGAGTATTTATAGTAGGCTTAAAAGCCCTAAACACATAGAATTAAAATGACTAAAAAGCCCTTAGAAGATTAATGGTCTAAGCCAATCAAAATGCTCCAAAAGAAAGAAGCTTGGATACCCTGGTCGGATAGGCTTCCACCAGGCCGGGTATGGCCACCCGCGTATGAGGACGCTCGTCCGGCTTGTCCGACTGCTCGGGTTGTCCTCCCCGGGTGCTCTAGGCCGCGTGCTGTCCGTGTCCAGCAGCAAGCAGGACGTGCGGGTCCTTCAGGCCGCGTTCTTCCAGTCGAGTGTGCAGGCCGTGCGGGTGCTTCAAGCCGCGTCCTCCAAGTCGGGTGAACAGGCCGTGCGGGTGCTTCAGGCCGCGTGCGCCAAGGTCGGGTGTCCTCTGCTCGAGTGTACTGGAGTGGTACGCGGGTGAGGGATATCGGGTGTGATCGGCCGCGTCCTGATCCTGGGCGTTCTCCACTGTCGGGCCGTGCGGGTCGTCTTGCTCGGTGTGGACGTCCGGTAAGCCTTCACGCGGGTGGCGTCCAGTCCGGGTGCTCCAAGCCGCGTATGCTGTCCGTTCCCGTGGTCAGTACGTGCGGGTCATCGAGGTCGCGTACGTCTGTCCGGGTGCGGCACCGTCTGGCATTCATCCTCTCGTCCGTGCGGGTTGGTCAGGCCGAGCGTGCTGACCCGGGTGTACTGACATGCCTTCACTCAAACAGTTATAACTCCTCCAATATGGCTTCAAATGGTTTGAAACCACTCCCAATGGAAAGCTAACTCAAAATGCCATGTTCCCACCAAATCTTAGCACAGAAAGACTTCTTTATGGCCATCGTCCATGCCCATCTTTCACCCTCCTTTTTGTAACAAAGTACCCACAAACACCTTAAAATTCTCCAAAGTGCACTTCCAAGACCTGATAAAGACTTATGAATGCAAAATGAACCTAAATATGCCTAATGCTTAATCTAGAAGGGATAAAATGCACAAAATGGAAAGCTAAAATAAAGAAAATATGCAAGACATCACTCAGCAATAAGGAGTGCTCTAAGTTTTGCAAATGGCTGTGAGAAGCATCTGCTGCACACTCTGAATTTTCTGATACCATCTGAGAAGTGAGGAATCAATGATAACTGAGGATCTTCCTTAGCTCTTTTTCTCTTCTTCCAATTCCTCCTCTTCTTTCCCCCAGACTTGTCTGATCGTATGGTGGTGCCTCCATCAGAAAGACTTTGACACATTTCAAACTCATTCTGCTCTGATTCGCGAAGGGTGTCGATCGATGGTATTTGATAGGTGTCGATCGATGCTGAAGTGGTATAGTCGATCAATTTCAGATAGCTTATGTCGCTCGATGGTAATTCTGTTGGGCCTTTATCTACTTCATCTATAAATCGCAGGCCTTTTTGAGAAGCTTCTACGTGCTGTTGATCATCCAATACCTCAATGTAAGAACTCAGATAAACACCTTTATCTGGTGGGATAGGAGATTCAGCTTCAAACACTGCGCATGGAACCATAAGCTTCACAGGGTCATATATCCTCTTCACTCTTTTGTGAAACCCATCACTTCTTCTGTCCAGATAGGTGGTCTCTGATATTTAGACATGTGCATTATCTCTTCAATCGGTCCTGGTTCAATCGGGTATCCTGATAGTTCATCCGAACATGGGTATCGATCAATGCAATCGGATAAGTGTCGATCGATGCAGTCGAGTGTGTGTAGATCCATGATGTATGGCGACTGTTGATCGATGGCGTAGGGTGTGTGTAGACCGACGAGGTAGGGTGGTTGTCGATCGATCTCATCAGGTTTATGTTGATCGATGTCGTCAGTCTTTGGTGAAATTTCCAGACCTTTTCCCGAAGTGTGCTGATCATCAAGCTTCTGCTTCGAGTTCTGATCTAAATCCTCAAGCCATAACTCCAGCTGCAAGAAGTCTTCCATAGTTACTTCTTCACTTAAATCCAAATCTCCAAGTTGTTGTCCATCCTCTAACTCCAAGAATTTTTCTAGTTCCAAGAAATCTTCCATGGTGATCTCTTTTTCTACTTCTGAGGCAAGATAACAGCTTGATACATCGGTGCTCTTTTGTGACGAGTCTGCAATGTCTTGAGGATAACTTGATCTTTCAGGGATTTCGAGAGGTATCGACTGATGACAAATGTTTGTGTCGATCGATTCAGAGGTACTGGTGACGATCGACGTTGAGGTCGTGGTGTCGATCGATGTGGAGTTCGGATCTCGAATATCAGCTTCTTCTGCTCTGCTCGGTTCACCAGATCCATGTTGTTCATCATCCTCAACCGTACCATGGTTGATGAGATGTTCCCTGTTCAGTTCACCCCTCTGCGTACCTTCATCTGCATGTTGAACTTGAATGTCTGGCTTCTTGATGTGAGTACTCATGGTTTCAGATTCCTCATCCGGCTCAGTGTAGACTATACCCAACATCTGACAGAATCTAGACATCAATTCCTTCTCCTGATCTTTACTCATCTCATCCAACATATCATCAAACTTCTTATGTCGAGCAAACTTCTTCTGTCGAGTCGCTGCGATTTCATAGAGAAATTTGTTGAGGAAGGCGGTTTTAATGTCCTCCCAGGAGGTTAAAGATCTTGGCTGCAGCTGACTGAACCAGCTAAACGCACCTCCAGAGATAGTATAAGGGAAGATCTTGCAGAGTATGTGGTCTTCAAATATTTCGTTCTGCTTACGCCTTGAAACTAGACTATCAAGCTCTTCGATGTGGTTTCTGGGATCTTCATGAGGAAGACCATTGAAAGGATTCTCGCTTCCCCAATCATACCATTGGCGGGTCAGATCAAATTTATTCATCTCAGCAACATCACTCACATCAGGGATTACATCACCTTCTACGTTAATCAATTGTCCTGTGATGCTGCGCGGACGATCTTCTTTGTCTCGCCAGTTACCATTCTCATCGATCTTAAGTATGAGCCTTTCGCCTTTCTCTGTCTCGTCGTTCGTTGCTCGATGAACAGTGTTCGGATGAACAGTGTCGCGATGAACAGTGTTTCGATGAACAGTGTTCGGGTGAACAGTATCCGCGTGAACAGTGTTTCGATGAACAGTGTCGCGATGAACAGTGTTGCGACGAACAGTGTTCGGTCGAACAATATCCGCGTGAACAGTGTTCGGATGAACAGTGTCGATCGACGGGGAATGAACAGTGTCGATCGACACGGGATGAACAGTGTCGATCGACGGGGAATGAACAGTGTCGATCGACATCGGGTGAACAGTGCCGAGGTGAACAGTACCGCGATGAACAGTGCCGATCGAGGTCAGATGAATAGTGTCAATCGACGTCGGGTGAATAGTGTCGATCGATCCGGGATAAACAGTACTTTCCGACACAGAATGAATAGTATCATGATGAATAGTGCCAGGATGAATAGTACCTGGATGAATAGTAACACGATGAACAGTAACCGGATGAATAGTACCCGGATGAACAGTGTTTTCCGACACATGATGAATAGTGTCGTTCGATGCTTGGTTGACGCTGTCGATCGATGCTGCTTGGAGGGTGTCGATCGATACTTCACTCGTAGACTTACGGATCGTGCATAAACCAGCAGGCTCCTTCTTTGAAGGACTCATAAATCTTCTCTTCATTGTTTTCTGGTACCAATCTTTATGTACCTGAAATAGAAGAAAAAAAAAATTTATGAGATTTTTAGAACAATAGCAAAATCTAGACTAAATCTAACTATAAAAGATCTAATGGCGATCAAAGCTCCCCGGCAACGGCGCCAAATTTGATATCACTCAAATTACCCTAAGGAGTGATTTTACTCTCTCAAATAAGAGGTTCACTTGTAGTACTTAGGGATCGAATCCACAAGGAGCTAGGGAACCAATTAGATCTAATAGTTATATGATTAAGCTAGGCAAATAGGTTTAAAGCAGTAAATAAATATAGCAAATAATAAATAAAGCAATAAACAAGTTGAACAAATCAATTATTCAACAAGGCAAGGAGTTGTTTGATGGAAGGATGGTTGCTAGATCTAGGGTTTCTATTCAGGTAATCAGGATTATAAGTACTACAAATGCTAACAAGTTGCTTGCATGATATGTCAGAGCTCAACACTTATTAAATGAATCCATCAGCTCTCGCATTATTTAGACCATATATTACTTAGATGCTAAATGGTGTTGCGGCCGGCTACTCTGCCGATAGTATCAATCGATGGTTCGATAGGAATATATACCGATACACCTCTAGCTACGTCGATCGATTACTCTATAGGAGTATCGATCGATACGGCTCTAAGAAAGCTTTATGCGCGAGTTGATACAATGCTCACCATGATCTTAGATCAGCTTTTGCATATCTCAAGAGGGTCATAGCATGTTTAGGATGTTATCAGGAATTGTATTAAAAGAATAATGCAATCCAAGTTCATGTTCTAGTTCATGACTCTAGAAACAAGCATTAAGAACAATCCTAACAATAAATATCACAACTATAGCAGATATAGGTTGGGGCTAATCCCTTTAACCTATCTGAACCCTAAATCCAACAGGTGGATCTATTCAGACATGAAGTTTGTCATAGAAATCATAGATGAATATATATAAAACTGAAATAGAATAGATAATAAAAACCAATGGAGTTCCAGGAGGACTCTAATAGGAGTTCCTCCCTTCTCTCCAACCCTAAAACTAAGAAAGAACAATAGAATAAAGCTTAGCCGTCAACAATGGCTTAGAAAACACATAAATAGGGTTTTAGGTCGTACAGGGGCATTCTGGTAATTTGTGATAGCTTCTGGGCTTCAGGCGGTCATAAATTATACTCGGCCCACATTCTGAGATCCATATCGATCGATATGCACTCTGTTGCATCGATCGATATGCATTCCTCTTCTAGACAGCCTTCTCTTGCGAGGCAGACTGACCACTCTTCAGTAAAACAGGCATAACATCTGCTACAGTATTCTGATTGACCTCAAACCAGTGGCATTGGAAAGATAACTCAAAGATCTATCTTGTGTCAAAAAATGGGCTCAATATAACGGTGGGAAGGTCTCCATCCATAGCTAAACATCTGACACGTCTATGCAGTTCTGCACTTAAAAGGCTCCAAAAGACACCAAAATCACCATATTTCTCCAGAACGTACCTGAACCTGAAAACATACCTAATAGACTCCAAAACATAGATAATAGTAGTAAAAACACTCATATACCATGGGTAAAATGGGTAAAATCCATGGTATATCACCAGCCACAGCTCCTCTAGTCAAAACATCTGCCACTTTTCGCATGAACTGAGCTGAAGCTTCAGCTTGCCTCTTCACAGTCCTACTCAACTCCTTGCACTTGTGTGTGAGCTTGTAGATGGTTCTATCCTGAGCTTTGCTCCACCTCTGAAGAATGCTGATATGGTCATGAGCTTGGCGAAGTGGACAAAGGGGCAAAGAGGCAGTGTACTGGTCGAAGTGGTAACGAGGGGGACCAAAGAGGTGTGCAGTGGCTCTGCTAGAGTGACCCTCATCAAACATGGCTGCCTTGTCTGCCTTCTTCTTGGCGCTTTTCAAGGTCATGGGATCAAGGGCTCTGTGACTGCTAAGGAGGTGCTTCTCACGATATCAAATCGGATTGCTCCTGGAGTGCTCAATGTGGTGAGAGCATAATCAGGAAGAACCAGCTCAACTTTCTTTGCACCTCTCAGGTAGGAGTTGACACACTTTCCATTGAACCTCCCAGAGAAGTAGTGAGCTGACCTCAAGTAGTTTAGATCCATGAAAGAGGGACCAGCTGCATCATTTCCCAAACTTATCCCATGTGAGCAAGCAATGGTGTTATCAAGCCACCAATCCCAATCTGAGCATCAGGGTCTCTGTTTGACCAGGCCCAATCCTTATAGTACATGAGGCGTTGCACAAAGAATCCCACCATGCCAAAATCCTTGTAGAAGTCGCTGGGAACCAAAGGGAGATGAGGGGGTAGAGCATACTGCTGGACAGCTTGGTGTAGAAGTTTCAATTCATCTCCAGAGACTGTTCCTACTTCTTTCCTAGGGAATATGATATGGACAAGCAACCTGTGGAGATAGCGCACCGAAGGATGTCTAATGGAGGCGTTCTTGTCCCGGTTGGCACTCCTGTTCTTGCCTGATAACAGCTTCCAAGTCAGGCTTGTGATGTTCATCTCTCTTTTGACTTGGCAAGCTTGGGAAAGGATGTCTCTTTCTGGTCTTGAAAGCCAATCACTTCCTCAATCTCCTTGAAGCCCATGGAGTAGGCTCGCCCATCAATCTTGAACTGTATCTTCCCCCATCCTTGCTTCACATGCTTTGAGGTGTGAAAGGTGGCTTCCAAGGATGCCAAGAATTGGCATGAGACCTCTTTGTGTGCAGGATGAGCCATAGCGTAGAGGCAGCCCATGTGCATGTGGTCTAGCATTTCTTGGATGTCTTCTTCAATCATTAACTCCTTCAGGACCATCCTATCAAGAAATCTGGTTGGAGGCCAAGAAACACCTCTTCTGAATTGCTCTAACAGCTCATCTTCAGTGGGTTTCTTCTTTCTATCCCTGTGAGCATTGAAGTTCTTTGTTGTGTTAGGATCCTGCTCAGCTTCACTGCCCTCCTGAGAAGGTTCCTCTCCACTACTTGCACCTTCTTTCTCCAAAGGAGGAGGTGTCACACTTTTTCTTGGTGTCTTAGCTTTGGTGGTGGGAGCTGGTTCATGATGACCTCCATTGTTCCCTTTCTCTAAAACAAGAGCTCCCACACTGTTAGTCCTTGGCGCTCTAGCTCTCTTGGGAGGGGCTTGCTTGTGAGTAATATCAGCCACACTCTCATCAACAGCAACTCTCTTGCCATCCCTTTTAGCATGTGCCTTCTTCCTTAGCATGGCCAAAGCTTGTTGTCTCCGCTCCTCCTCTGATTCATTCATGGAGCCTAACTCTTCCCCAAACTGAGCAGTCTCTCTTTGAGCAGCCTCAAACCTTTCCTCTTCAATCAGATTTGCATCCTTCCTCCCCATTTGGTACCTGAAAAGTTAAGTCTTGGAAAATATTAAGCACAAGGAAGGAGAAAACTTTTGAATGAGAGAAACTTGAGTAAACAATTGTGAGCTCAATTTAATACCAGCAACCCAGCAAAAGCTATCACAATGTAATCAAGCTCCCATGCTCATAATTTATTTTTTATGAACATGAGAATCTCAATCAAGCCAAAATCAAGAGAAATCATCAATCAGATTGAAATTGCAACTTAATCAAGTTCTAGAACAGCTTATCCAATCAATATAAACCACAATCGACCCCAATTTAACAATTAGTAAAAAACCCCCAAATCTCATGAACCCTAATTTCTCAAAGTTCAATTTCAAACCAATTCCAGCATGAAATCAACTACCCAGCATGATATATAAGTTTTCCTAGTCAATTTCACAAGAATCTAGCAAGAGAATGGTCAAATTTCAAGTTCAAATTTGTAGGGTTCATGAGCATTACGAATTTGAACTTAAAGAAACCATACCTTGCTGTGGATGAATGGAAAAGATGAATGGATTCAAGAAAATAGACTAAGAGGGTGAAGACTTGGGTGTAGGAAAAAGAATGGAGTGATTTGGTGGAGAATTGAGTGAGATGAAGTTTTTGGTGAATGGAGGCTAGGGAGGTTTTTAGATTTGGGAATAGGATGAAATGAGGAGAGAGAGACACGATTTTTAGGTTATGGGGTGAGCCAGGTCGGGTCTGGGTCGAAAAAGGGAAGAAAAACTTACCTGGGTCGTCGGCCGGGTCGTGCGCGGGTCGGGTTGGATCGACTGACCCGCGAGCTTCTTCCCCGGCGTTGCGCATCCGTACGATCTGCCCCGCGCGTATCAGGTCGCGGGTCGTCTGTCCCGTGCATCCCGATCCCGCGCTGGTTGTCCGTCCCGCGCATATGCAGCCGCGCGTTCCGGACGTTCGTACTGCATCCGGGTCCCGCGCAGGTATGCCGTCTCGCGCATATGCAGCCGCGCGTTCCGGACGTTCGTACTGCATCCGGGTCCCGTGCGGGCATGCTGTCCCGCGCATATGCAGCCGTGCGTTCCGGCTCTCGAACAGGTCGTCTGTCCCGCGCGGGTCATCTGTCTCGTGCAAAGCTGGCCACGTGTTCTGGTTCCTGATCGAGCCATCTTTCCCGCGCGGGTAGCTCCACCCGGTATACGCCACCCGAGCGTTCTCGGCCAAAGACTGGCCGGCTTGTCCTGACCTCAGTTCCTGGCCGTTCCACCGTTTTTCAGCCTTTCCAAGCCTTATTCAAGCCATCTCGACCATACTCATTACTCTTCATCCAAATGTCTCGAAAAAGAAATCCTAATGCAATATTTACAAGGATAGACATGGGACTTCCTCCCAAGTGAGCTTGTTTAAAGTAACTAGCTTGACTTTGCTCCTTTGAGATTAGGCTGGGGAAGGATTAGAGAGTGGGGTTGATGTCCCATCCTCCGTTGGTGTGGTGACCATGTACTGCTTGATTCTCTGACCATTCACTGTGAAGTCTCCACCTTGCTTGTTCCAAAGCACAATAGCTCCATAAGGTCTCACTTCCTTAACCACAAATGGACCAGACCATCTTGATTTGAGCTTTCCTGGAAATAACTTCAGCTTAGAGTTATAGAGAAGGACTTGATCTCCAGCCTTGAACTCTCTCTTGAAGATGTGCTTGCCATGAAAGGCCATAGTCTTCTCCTTATAAATCCTTGAGTTCTCAAAGGTATCCATCCTTATCTCATCCAGCTCATTGAGTTGAAGAAGCCTCTTTTCCTTGGCATTCTTGATGTCAAAGTTCAGTAACTTAACAGCCCACAATGCCTTGTACTCAAGCTCTACTGGTAAGTGGCAAGCCTTCCTATACACAAGGTTGAAAGGTGTGGTACCCAAGGGAATCTTGTAGGCTGTCCTATAGGCCCAAAGTGCATCATCAAGATTATCTGACCAATACTTCTTCTTAGTCCCAACAATCTTCTCTAGAATGCCCTTGATTTCCCTGTTGGAGATCTCAACTTGGCAACTGGTTTGTGGGTGATAAGGTGTTGCCACCTTATGCTTCACTCCCTTCTTCTTGAGAAGCCCTTCAAACAACTTGTTAATGAAGTGTGAGCCTCCATCACTTATCACTACTCTGGGCACTCCAAATCTTGGAAAGATAATGCTTTTGAACATCTTGACCACCACTCTATTGGGGTCAAAATCGGTCACGTCGGAATCAACGACTGAAAGTCTCTGGAAAGTATTTCTCGAAACAAAAAAATTTCGTATGATTTGAAAAGAAGTAATACGAGATTTTCTCAAATTAGAATATCCGCTCTCTGTTGGGGTCGAAGACGGTTATCTCGAAATCAACAGCTAAGATCATTTCCTGTCTACGGACTTTCCGCAAAAACCAATCAACAAAGGTTGGATCGAAAAAGAACGGATGCGACCAAGGCCCCGGGCGCCGGCGAGAGCACTCCTGACCTTGCCGGGCCGAGCTCGCCTGCTGGTCCGCCGGGCGCCATGCTGGTCCCCGGCGCCAGCGAGCTCACTGCTGGTCCGGCGCCGCTCGCCGCGCTGGTCTCGGCGGGCGCCGAGCTGTTCGTGGTCCTGGCGCCGGCGCCAGCTCGCCTGCTGGTCCGGCGCCGCGCCAGCTCGCCTGCTGGTTCCGGACGCCGACGCCTTCGCCTGCTGGTCACGGGCCGCGAGCTCATCCGTGTCCTGGCCGGCCGTCCAGCCTATTCCCAGATCGTCCGATTTAGATCGCACCTCGTGGCTTCCGTGAAGTCATAACACCTTAGCTACGGACCTAATGTTCCTCGGTTCGGCTCGATTGGAGTTATCCTCGAAGTTTTACGACTAGAGCTAGGAATGTTGGTTCTTCCGCAAAGTGTATCGTGTAAAACAAGGACGATCGACTCGAACATCGATTCTTTAGGCTATACGATTTATTTTGCGGAAGAGATAATCTTTCCGAGAAATCGTATGAACGTTCGAGGGCTTAAAACGTGTCCACGGACTCACTTATGATTTTGGAGATCCAAGCCCAATAGGAGCTATGACGATTTATCCTAACTCACGGAAGTAGGATAAATGCTAAGTTTCTGCGGATAAATGTCAACTCTCGAGGATAACTACAAAGATCGACAGAAAATAGAATATTTCCAAAAGAGATAAACGTGGGCCCAAAGGCGAAAGGGTAAACGGGCCACCGACCTAAAACGACTATATAAGGAGGGCTGGAACAGAAGAGAAAGGGGTCCGAAAATCCGAGAATCTAGACTTAGTGAACTCCTGCTAGCTCGGAAAACTTAGAACTTAGGTGGTTAGGCCAGCGAGGCAGAACTTAGAACGTCTGGCCGCCTCTTGTTCTAGTTTTATCTTTTCCGCAGACCTTTGTTCATCTCGGAAGGATCTAACAATTCTTTAACTTCAGAGCTCCGCACATAGAAACCCTAGGCGTTATCTTCGACATGCCCGTTTCTATGAAAAACGTTCATACTAGACGAACTCGCCCAGGCAGTTCGATCTCTTGTTCAATTCTTTCTAACTGAACTACGTCCGACTTGATCCTCGAAAGGGGTACGTAGGCAGCCTTTATTAAGGTCCAGTCCCAAATCTTAACAAAACCTTTTCCGCATTTATTTGGTCACTTGTCGTTGGCTGTGGCAGAGAATCCAGACCTCAAGGAAAGTAGGGTTTTCCTTACTCATTATTCATTAAAATCGACGGTGTGAATTTCGGTTCCCACAGTTTGGCGCTAGAAGGAGGGGGGACGGATTATTCTTACTCATACGGCCGCAAAACGCTTGATCGAAGCGATGTCCGGAAATATGAAAGAAAAACTTGCAGTTTGCGTCAACAATGGTAAAACAACTCCAGCAGCGACTGTTCCTACGGCCAACGCTTACGCAAACGCCACGGTGCTCGAGCAAATCAAAAACCTAGCCGCGGCTTTCCGCCACAGGAAGAGCACGAAAACGACCTCGCGATTTCTCTATCTAAACAGAAAGGGCAACGATAAAATCTATCAAACCCCAAAAATTCGTCTTGTTACCAAGTTAGAGAAATCGAAACGAGCAAGGTTTCTACAAAAAACGTTTTTTCGAGAACCTCTCGGAAAAATAAAACTTATTCTCCTCGAAACCTTGGGGAAACCCAAGATTACTCGCGGAATAGAAGCACGGCAAATCGGGTCACCAATTCCCACTGCCGTACTTCTTCCGAACAACTCTCGGGAAGCAAACGAACGAAACGGGAAAAGAGCTTACCAATGCTTCCCAACCGTCCGAACAACCCAAGGGAGGCCAAAACTCAGACTGTCCCGACGACCAGTTAGCCATACGACAAGTTCGTTCTGTCTCGACCAGCTCGCCGTACGACAAGCTCGGTCTCTCTCGACCAATTTGCAATATGGCCAGCTTAGTCCTTCTTGACCAGTTTGGGAAGAACAGAGTTGATTTCTATAAACCTACTCAAAACCTAAAACGGTTAACTAAGAAGATTTCTGAAATCTAAAAATTTTCGCGTCATTGCGAACTCTCGACTTTTATCCGCTAAGCTTACTTTCGGAAAACTACTCAAAACTCCTTTGGATCAATCCTACGGAAACGGGAGAATTTCTGATTAAGTTTAATAACAAAATTACAGCACTCCGCAGCGAGAGTGTCAGATATTAAAATTCGGTAACATCTTACGGAAACAACTTCCGTAAGATCAAACTCGGCAATATTTTACGAAACATCATTCGTAAAGTCAAAAAAAATCATATCAAACAACAAGGTCTGAGATTTTACCAGTTCGCTCATGGCTTGACGAACTAAGAACCTCACCCGAATGACATCCTGTCCATTGCTCCCTCTTAGCCTGCTTCTCCTTCTTTTGTTTCAACAATTTCGTAAAATCCCTTTGGTACATAAAACGCAATCTGATTCTGCCACGTTGAGTCGGAAACATCTATTCATAACGCTTGATAGACTTTTCAACAATATACAAACCGCACCTGTCAATTTAGGGAAGTACGAAGAAACGGAGACATGAGCTTAGACGTTGATATCTCTCGTTCATCCCGATATTCTCATCAGAATTTCATAGAAAATCAATTCATACGAAATTCAGTATCAGATTTTCTGAAGTCCTTTGACGTAGAACCAAAAGTGGCCTTTCCAAACCTAAAACCTTCGATGGAATACACATTCCTTCTCGTAAAAACTATCACTACGGAAGGTGAAACACAGTCCAGAAGACAAAAGAAGAAGAAGGAGGAAGAAGGGGCAATCTCGAATCATCGATGAGACTAAGGTATGTCCGCCTTAGAAAGTTTTAATCGGGCTCTAGTTTTTCATAGGAAAGGAATGAAAACGTCTTAAAAACTGCCGTGAAATTTAGGGAACTTAGAATCTAGGTGGATAGTCTAGCAAGCTAAGTCTTAGGCAATTTTTCCAGTCTTTTCTACTGTTCCTGACTGTCCAGGCAGAACATGCAAACCGATCTAATCTCTCGAAAACCTAGAAACGATCGCCACGCATTCTCAGCATAATCATTCTGCTTCCTAATCAAAGAAAAACGATACAAGCCTTCGAAGAACGGTTAACCCGTTTTTTCAGAAATAAAAACGAAGGAGTAGGTAAGTATACTATACTCGTATATTTCTATCCTTGAAAACTTTTTGCTTAAGCATCAAGACAACGCTTTTGACAAAGCAAACTCTCGCAGCAATAAGATTTGTCTAAAAAACGCTAGCGGCATAGCCCAACCGCTACAAACATAGTCTTGAAAACTCTATCGCCGCTCTCGTCGCAAACTCGCGACTAGAAACGTGTACCAACGTCAGAATAATAGCATGACGGTGAACTACGAAAATAACGAACTAACCTTCGGTAAAACTCCATGAGTAATTCGAAGCAACTTTCGTCCAAAGGTTGAAATCATAGCGGAAACATCTCCCGTGTAATCCGCGGAAACATCGCTAGTTTGGCAATCTGCGATTTTCTATCTCCATGAAACCGGTCATCCATTACTTTCGTATAACAATAATATTTTATGGAAAAAACATGATCGGTCTCATGCAAAACAACTTCGCAGTACGCAAAAGTGAATGAGGAAAACATAATCCGTGGTCGCAAATATAGCAAGTAATTTGTGAGAAACACTCTCCAGTTACCTTTACGAATGTGGGTCATCCCTATCTAGTCGTAAAGTTCATACCTTTGTAGTCGTACATATTGCACTATTAATATCCACTCGAAAATCACTCTCAAAGCACAAGAATCATATAAAGTAAATGGGAAGATTGAATCTTCACAAAAAAATAGACGGGAGTGCTCGGTCACCAGAAAAGTTCTTTTCAACTCCGCATAGCTTTTCCTCGGTTTCTCAAGTATAAAACTCGAGGAACCGAGGAAAGCTACGTGTGGTAGAAAAGAACTATTCTGGAACCGTGCTCTCCCGTTTGTGTTTTTTTTTTTTTAAAAAAAACAAAAATCGTCCCTAATTCGTCGTACAGGATAAACAACAGTCGTCCTTAATTCGTCGTAGCTCGAAAATACGGGTCGTCCTTAATTCGTCGTACATCAAAAACACGCATCATCCCTAATTGGTCGTAATCGTACGACGAATCCCACAATCCTATATATATACCCCATCTCCATTGAGAGAAATCAGTTGCTCTCTAGTCTCTCTCTACCATCGAATTAGCTTCTCTCTCTAAGGTACGTTTTTTTGTTTAGGTGGTTAGTTAGGGAATTTAGATTAGATTAGGAATTAGTTTAGTTTAGGTGGTTAGTTTACGGAATTAAATTTGATTAATCCCAAATAAAAATTTAAAATTGTATTTTTAAAATCAGGTTAAGCAATATGTCTGGTAGGCAAAAACTTAGGAGCAGACCGAGGTACAAGACTACATTCTGCAATCCATCAGCTTCTACTTCCGGTGGTGGGACCGCACCGGACCTTGTCCCTGAGAGTCAATCTCAGGGAATATCACCACAGACTTCGAGTCAGCAGTCTGTGCCTCCGCCGCTTGTGTCTCCTCCGCAGCCTCAGCCACATCCGAAGATGTTGCCCCACCTCCTGCAGCACCTGCCGGAATCGGAGGACTTCATCCAGATTTTATGGTGCCACCCAATGCTCTCTATGCCAGGTAAACGGCCGAGGACCTGATCCAAATGCCTGGTCGGGAAGGTTTAACCATCATCGACCCGATCGACCACCAAACACAGTTTGGTAAGTAATATATAACTTTGACTTTATTTTTAATTATTTACATATATATTTTATTTAAAATTATTTAAGTTTTATTGTTCGCCTAAATTTTTCAGGTTTAAGACGGACAATGAGTTAGGATCATCTGTTTCGATTGCATCAAGTCAGTACTTCACTGAACCGCATCCGAACAGGAGTCTTACACCTGACTACATTCAAGGACATGGTTCATGTGTTTTGCGGTAAGTAATAATTATTTACTTTTTATTAATTTTAAAATTTAAAATTTATTTAATTAATTCAGTTATTAATAAATGAATTCTTTTTTGTAGCAAAAATGGAAATGGTCTATTGCCGTCAACGAGAAAGTCAAACAAGCTTTCAACGAGGAGGCAATGGCTCGTCTTAAGAACAATGTTCCTGACTGGAAAGAGAAGTGGCGGTTTGAGGGGGATGCTGCAAAACTGTCGTTCCTCGGCAACTATGTCTGGACCGGTCTCAAGGCTTATTGGACGAAGCCTCGCAATGTTCGCACGTCCAACAACCGGATGAAACGTGACGTCGAGGGTAATCTGCCGTTGCCCCATACTTCTGAGCAGGTTCCCCACGTTGGAGTCGCCCTAAAGATGGTAAGTGCAATTAATTTATTTTTGCAAAATTTTAGTTACCTACTAATTAATGCTCAAACATATAAAAATTTTCTACATAGGCCGCTGAGACAGGGGAGCCACCATCCCTAACAGAACTTTACAAGAAGACACATAGCCATAAAGATAGCACGTTCGTGGATGCTCGGGCAGAAAGGATCCAAAACGAAGTGGAGACTCATATCCAGGAGGTCGAGACCCAGTTGTCTCAAGAGACCCCGGATGTCCACCGGTCCAGTTTTCTACCGTCGAAAAAGATGAAATTTTCGAACAGGTAATTTATTGGTTTATTTATCTAAATTTCATATTTTTGTTATATATATATTTAATAAATCAATCGTAATTAATTAGTTGCAGATTATCCCGAAGAAAAGGGGATGGATGGTGGGGATCGGTTCGTTGAACGATGTTCCTAGGGAAACAGCGGCTTACGCAGCTACAAGGCAGGAGGAACATGTTCAGCTCCGAGCAGATTTGACGGCTGCCAACGGAGTCATTTTGGAGCTGCGGTCCGATAATCAGCTTTTGCGAACAAGTTCGAGCTCATGGTGGAATAAAACCCGGAGGTTGCACGGATATGGCGGTCTGTACGTCCACGCTGCAACCCCACTCCCGAAGAGCAGGCGGATTTAGAGAGACAAGCTGATATCCATAGTTCCGAGCTCCGGACTGATCTTAACCTTTCTTAGTTAATTAGGTTAATTTTTATTTTTGGTTTGTATGCATTTTTTAATACTAAATTATTTTTAATATATTATATTTTTAATTATAAATTTGGTAATTATTTTTAGTCATTAATTTAAAAATCAATTTTACTAATTAATTTTTAAAAAAAATTGTATTATTATTTTTTATTTACAATATTAAAAGTCGATGTAAATTAGTCGACAATTTAACGCCTACTTTAGATCGATATAGAAGTTATGTAGTCGGAATTTAACGTCTACTTTACATCAATATAGAAGTTATGTAGTCGTACGTTTTACGACTAATTAACGTCGAAATCGACTTAATGTAGTCGTACAGATTACCTCTGCTTAACATCCAATATACAACAATGGCTTCCGTCGACCTTACATCGATTTGGTACATCTAGTATCGTCGGTTATGACGAAGCACTTTACAACGAATGAACATCGATATTTATTTGTCGTACTACGTACGACGATTGTACGTCGATTGGCCTTTACGACGGATGAGTTACGACGAAATGAACCTTATAACTTTAAATATAAGATTATATGCACTCCAAAAGCAATTTACGGTTTTAAATATTGAAACCTCAAATATAAGTTTCCTTACTTTTCTATTCTTGTACTTATATAACTTTTAAATAATGTTATCAAATTTCTTGTTTAATCATTTTAGTCCTTTAAAATTTTAATACAAAATATTTAATTAACACTACAACAAATATTATACAAAGATAATACCACATTAAACAAATAAAAAATTCAAGAAATGGAATATACAAAAAAATCTCAAACATATAAATATCACGTAAAATAAAATATTAAAATATTACAGCAATATTAATATTCAGGTAAATTTGATTTAACACTATCGCAAAACCAACAGATGCATCATGATAAGCTTCCCCCTCCTGAAGAGCAGCAGGAACATGCACCAGCTCAAGCTGTTGGCTAAGAGTTCATCGCGGTCTTAGAATGGGGTTAGAAGGATACACAATAGAGGAGGACTGCGGTGGAGAGCTGTTGTAACGTGAATGAGGAAGATCCAAGACAGAGAAATACCAAACTGAGCAGGTTGCACCACTGGCGAAAATCATAGCAAGACAACGAAGGTTTGGGTCTTGGCTCGTCGAAGATTGAAGATGCTTGGACGCGAGGAATGCAGGTTCACACTGTAGACTGAAGCTCTCGGTGGAAACGAGGCAATGAGACTAGAGTTTGGACCAATAACGCAGACCACCGACACGGATTGCATAAGACCACAAAATATTTGCAGGGATCCACAGCAGATAACCGCGGAGGCTCGCTGCGGAGAAAATTGACACGCGGTGGAGAAGTCAAAGGGTGGATCGATCGATCCACTAAACCGATCGGTCGATCGGTTAACTAAAAACTAGATTTTTACCGCGATTTACATGATTTAATCCGAGATTGTTTAGTTAACCCAGTTTAATTTTTAAAGCCTATACTTATGTATTGAAAGGCAAGAAAAACCATAAACTACCTAAGCTTTGTTTCATCTTAATTTCTTTTTTTTTAAGCTTTACTCTTGTGAATGTTGCTAGTGTTTAAGGATTTACTTTGTTAATTTTGTTTATTTATCTTCTAATCTCTTCATTATTCATCAATCTATCATGGGTTTGTGTGGTTTCATGGAGATTAATGAATAGAGTCTTTATAGCTTTTGTGTTTGGTAGATTAGAGTGAAAGATGGATGATTTGAGATGCTTATGACTAGATTAACATTGTTCCATGTTTGTTAGATGTTCCTAATGCTAGATTAATATTAATCAAGTTGATTTAGAACTTAAGTAATTTCATGCCCAGAGGGTGTTCGATGAAATGCTTGAATCAACCTAATATTCTACATATTTAGCCAACAGGAATTGATGCTAGAGATGTTTAGTGGTAAATGGACTTATGATTTATGCATATGCTTGAATGTGTTAGGCCAACGGAAGTTGATGTTTGATGCATGATTAGCATATGAATTATTGTCACGGGAGTGTATTAGTCTATTTGAATGTGATCTATGCCTATGGAACTTGTTAATTGATTATAAATGGCATCCTAGATCTGAAATTTATCATCTCTAATCAACTACCTTATCCAAGAGCTTGCTTTTCCTTGTTTTATCTTCTAGTTGCTTTTAGTTGTCTTTCTATTTCACTAGTTAAGATTCTTCCCATTTTCCTATTTGCTTAGATCAAAGAGGTTTGTGTATTCTTAGTGTGATAGAACATTAGTTCTCTGTGGATTCGATTTAAAGTGTTATAATGACATTCCATTCGATTGTGGCACTGTTTACACAATAGGTTGATTGGTGCGTGTGTTTACGCTTGGAGCTATCAATAGATGTCGACCAGGAAGGTCAAGCGCATCAAGCACCCTTTGCCCTACTAAAGGAAATCCAATCGACAGCTCCGTCGAGTAAATGACAAACCAAAGTACAGAGATGATTAGAAAAAGGCTGTGATCCCGAAGTATATGTGACTGGCATCCAAACAGAGGACAGCTGGCTGGGGTCAAAATTCCTTATCGAAGCCTTCTTCATTTCGAATAAGAAGTACTTCTCTTTTCATTCATCTCTACCCAAAATCTCGGTGAGGATTTTACATATCTCATGAGGAGAGAAGTGAAAACTACTCTCAAACCCAAGATTCCACTTTGTAGAACTAAGATTAATCATGTCGAAAAATCAACAGAACCCCCACTTCTTGAGAAAGCACCTGTAGGCCCAAAATGTGGTGGACAAAATTTAGGGTAGTTTAAGAAAAGGCTCTCCGACCTCGAGTAAAAATGACGGAATGGGAAAAACTAACCCGCATTTTTCAAAGACAAATGAGAATATACACATAATCCTAGGTTTTATCCACTCCGTTCAATGGCCGCCAGCATAACAATCGTATCTAATCGGCTACATGGAAAGACATAAAAAATGATTAAAGTGTCGTCCATCATCTTCAATCGAAGGTGAGGGACAATAAGCTCAAATTCTTGAATTTCGGTAGTTGCATGTCTTGCCATAAGAGGGTAGAGAAAACAGAAAAAGAAGATGGAAAATCTATAGTCTTCAAGAGAAGAAAGTAAAGATATCAGCATCGAGGTATAAATAGAGTAACATCAAACCTAGACATTGCAGCAGTTATTAAAAGTGTGGGAACTCGTACGTGTTGTCTTTTATCCTCCTTTCTAGATGTTGTGTCTGTCTGATGAAATCAAATCCATTGCAGGAGATTACCTTGAGGACGACACCACCGACCAGGAGTAATCATTACTCATCCAACAAACAAAATTGAAGCATGTAACAGAAGAGCCTTCTGGTGTCTCCTCCTCTCAAAGATGACCACGTGTCACTTAATGGGCTGGGAGAAACTGTTGGAGTAGGATTTAACACCTAAATCAATCCCGGTGAAGGGCCAATCAAAATAGACTGAAATGGCAATGGAACATGATAATTCAGCAAATCCCATATGTTCTGGCCCAAGGTACTGGGCTCCAAGTCTATGGATGATAATTAAGACACAGTCACCACGTGGTAAATCGGTTAATCAACCGGTCAAGATCTCTGGAGCAAGGCACGACACGTGTGCCCTAGATACACTGATTAGTTAGAACAAAATGAGGAGGATAAAAATTCAATACAAGACCGTTATTAATATACTCTTTCCAGCTTACACACCTAAGACCTAGAATACTCCCTTTTGAGTTGTGGTATCTTCTGTTGTTCTTTATATTCATCATATTCATTGTCATTAATATCAAGTCCAGTTCATGCAAACTATCTTAGAGATCCGTTCATAAAGATATTTTCCACCGTTTTCCTAAACCTTACTCTATTCATATTAAAATTATGAACTCCCACTCATATCTTAAGCTCTAGATAGGAACACCTGATATATTTTAGAGTGAGTGAAATGAGAAATAAGCAAATAAAAAAAAATGTATTTTATAAATCCTAATACTATCAGTTAGTTTCTTTTTAGTATTTACAAATTTTAGAAATATTATGTAATTTTACGTTTTGATAATTATATACATAAAAAATTATCTTAATTTTATTAAATTTGATTTAATATATTTTAGCCAAAAGAAATAGATAAAAGTATTTTCAGAATTATAATTTAAATATATACATATATATGTATTATTATTATTATTTAAAAAAAAACTTAAATAAAAATTATTTATTTTATCTTAAGTTGTACAAATAGTTAAATTAATATTTCAGATTTAAATATTATGAGAAAATATAATTTAAAATTAAAAACTTTATTTTTAGATATAATTAAATTTTAAAATTATTATTCATGCGCAATGCAGAAAAGTACCTAGGCTGTGATTGGTTAAGAACTAGCGTAATAAAGAGGAAAAGGGTGAAAGAAAAAAAGAAAGGGAGAAATATATGAGTGCATTCATATGAGACACTTTTTCACCTTTTTGACAACTTAAGACACATTATACTGGAGAGGCACTTTTGCTGTTATGTGTCTTGTTTTCGGACGAAAATACCCCTCGCTGGTGTAACCGAGAGAGAGAAAAGTTATCTCTTTTGGTTTAGCTTGTGGGGACCAATGCCATTTACTTTTTATATGTACTTATTGAAGTTATTATGATAAAATTATTAAAAAATGACTCTGTTTTGTGCCTTTGGATGGAAAAAGTGAACGGAATAATAGGAGAATAATTTGTACTTTATTTACTATATCATGTTTGATTCAACCATGATTTCAATTTCTGATATGTAAATAATTATATAATAACCGTATAAAAACCTGTTTCTTTTTTCTTATTATTTTGATATCCATATACATATATTTTATATTTTAATGTCTACCTATTCCAAATTATAATTTATTGCACATGTGTTTCGTGGATGTGGACACAAAAATATATATTTATGACAAAAAAATTTACTATAATAGAGAATGATAGTTGTATTTTTATTTTAAAAATATATACATTATGGATATTTTGTTATTCATTATTACAAATTATAATGTATAAAATCTATATTAATGTGTAAAAATAAATTATAAATTTTTTATTCTACATTTTGATATCTATAATGTATACATTTTTTGTAAAGTTTATAATGTTTACATTTTGATATCTACCTAGACAAAGTTTTGTGGACGAGGATATGTGGACAAGGTTTTGGGGACAAGGTCTTGTGGACGAGGTGATATCATTTTCATATATATATTTTTTATATTTTAACAATTATAAGAGAATGTATAGATATTGACCAAATCAATAATCATTAATTTTAATTCATTTGATCATTCATATTGCATATTTAGTGTATATATTGAATTAGTGTATTCATTTGGGTTAAAATTCAGATTTGGAAATTTTGAGTTAATTGAGGAGGTAATTTCTATATATTCACAAAATTGAGGTCGAATTGAAGGAAATCTGAAGACAAGTGACCATTACGCAATTATGAGTAAGGTTTAGAATGCAATATTGAAAATTAGAGGTTGATTAAAAAGGACCTTTCTGCACTATTTTAAAGTTTGAGGCACACTCAGGGACCTGTTTTGCAAATATGAAGAATTTCCATTTAAGGATCTATGGAAATCTCTTTTCACCGCCATTGAAGCTTCAGGCGTCCAGAGTTTTCTGTGGTGGTGGTGGTCCGGCGCTGCTCTACACCGTAACCTCTGGCGAATCAAAACGACTCATCTCTTCGTAAAGGCTTTGTCTTTACCTTACATGAAAGGAAAATTAAATATCATCATCACCAATGATCATGTTGTTTAGGACATGAGACATCATCAAACATCAGTTCCAAGTGATTCTTCATGTTCTTCATATTCTGCAACTAAAGGGAGAGGAAGACAGAAAATCTGACGACTAGGGATGGAGAATAGGGGAAAGTGGAGAGAGGAGAGAGAATAAAGTGTTTTGTGTCTTTTTTTTTCCATTAATTTTTATATATTAAAAAAGGCCAGAACCCATAATCCTACAAAAATCTAAGGCCGAAAACAAAGGCCCGAGTCCAATCCAAGACACAATAAACTACAAAGTAAAATTGGGCTTGAGGCCCAAGTCTAAACCCATAACTTGCGGAAACCCTAGCCCATGAACGCTCACCCTTCCTCTGCCTCCATCCGACGGAAACGGCGGACTCTGAACGGCGTCTTACCGGAAGCGAGCACCTCAACAACCCTTTATCACCGGAGGTCCTCCAACGAGAGCATCAATCGGACATACCGAGAGCTTATCAGGACCACCCACTCGAAACCTCGGGAATAAATCCCGCCATCACCACCTCAACTAACTTCTCATGTCGGCGGCAACATCATCGGAGAGTTCATCTTCTTCAGAGATCTCATCCGGTCTAACCATCGGTAACCCGTACCGACAAGAATAACGAACCAAATACCCCCTTCACCACTAACACCCCAAGCTTACACAGGGTTCCAAAACCGACAGCGCAGATCTTTGGTAGCCTCTACTCTCCGGAAACATAACGGCGACGGCGGAGCTCAGAAAGCCTCCCCCTCCCGAAGACTGAACCGGCGGCGGTGGAGATCAGGGAGCCTCCACCTCCCGGAAAAGAACAGGCATCGTCGGAGTTGTGGAAACCTCCCCCTCCCGGAATCGAACCTTGAACCGACAAGCCGCATATCCACAGCAGAGACTCCCCCACCACCGCGTCTTCACTCCAATCACCACGCGGCCAAATGGATTGAGGGCCGGAACCAGAACTCAGAAAAAGCGGCAGTGGAGGATACGATGTAGAGGCGACCAGAGACTTTTACACAGAAAAGACACGGTTCCGGCGACGGCACGCTCGCTCACGCGCCGGCCGTACGCCGGAACCGACAGACTATTATTCATCTCTTTTTATCTTGATTGGTGACATTTAGGTGGAAGTGAGAGTAAAACTTTTCCACCATCTTAATTCTTGCGCTAGTTATATTCAATGTTCAAAATTTTGCGAGGGGCTATACGTGCGGTCGACCTGGGCCTAGCGCCGAATCAATTAATCGGGGATTAATTTTCTGTCATTTATATATATAGTATATTTATCAAACAATGAGAACATGACTATAATTCTTCTTTGGTCCAATGGCCTCCACCATTGTATTTAATACCCATAATGTGGGTTCAAGGTGCAATCTGTGTTTTTTTCGCTAAATATCATTTTTTCTTTAATGAGTTGTAAATTACCATTTTGCCCCAGTCTTTTACCTTTAATCCCTGCGACTTTCACACCTAGATTTCAACCGTCAGTGTCATTTTTCATTGATTATCATCGTAGTTCTTTGTTATTAACGTAGTTTTGAATCAGTTATGATAGATCTACCACTAAACATTCGATTTTAGACCATCAAAACTCAAAAATGTAAACTTTCCGATTTCTTGGCCGAATATGTTGAAATCGACGCGGTTGCTTACCGGCTAGCGCCTTTCCGCCGCATACTCGGCCGCCTCAGCGGCGTTTTTGAACATGGGTTATACTTTACAATCACACCCCTATAGTTACTAAAAAAGATCAACCCCCGTAAGTGGCGCACGTGAAAGATTCTCTAACAACTTAATATCCCTACAGACAAGGAACTCAAAACGAGAGAGGAGGAGCACGTGTAACCATGAGATGACTTGGAAATGATGATCAGATTCTATAAAAGGACAAGTGAGTTACCTTAGAAGGAGTTCTTTGAGCACAAACGAGATCTCACGATCACCAACATAAACACTTCATCATATATTGCAATATTAATCAGAATCTTACGTAGATCAAGAAGGATATCGAGCACTCACAAGAAACGTGGTTGTTCAACGTCACGACATCTCCGCACCTGATAAAGAGGAAGAAACATGTTTTATACGATCAATCTAGCAAGTTCCAGCTCCTTGAACACGCCAGTTGATGGTAAAGGACGACTAGCCCTAGACGAGGACCTGATGTCACACTCGAGAACCAGAGAACCCAACATCACGTGTTCTCACCGAATAAATATGCCCAAAATTATCTCCTATCTCGACTTCTCGCTTGAGACGACGAAACCAATTTATGTCACAAGACAACAAATCGAATATCTCGCTCGAGACCGATGAATTCGATGTCCCGCCCAAGAACCAATGAACCAAACGTCTCATTCAAGGCGTAAACCAACGAATTAGATTTCTCATTCGAGACCGATGAAACTGACATCTCATTCGAGATGATGAAAATCGAACTACATTTATACTTATCCCTTAACGGGTATATAGGCAGTTCGACTTCGAGTTCAATCACGATCTTTCTAAATACCGATATCTATATGCTATTCGGCATATAAATATAGTCCATTTTGTCATCGATGTGTTCTGAGTATATCGCTGCCCACATTATTTATTCCCGAATCTTTTACAAAGAATCACTATCAAATACTTAATGTGAGTTTTAGGATCCACACACACCGTGATATTACACTTTATATTATGATTCCCAAATTTGAGCCATTGAATACAAGATTTATGCAATAAAACTTCTCTTCAGTGTGAGCTAGATGATTCCATCTATTCGAGCTTCCTCCTCAGCCTTAAAAGCTGCGGAATCAGGATTAGTAAGAGCATGTTCTTGGCATAGACATACCTCCTCAAATGCCCTTTTCGTACGACTATGAAGTTCCCCATAGTGATTCATGGTCTAGCGCGCATATAAAACTTAAATGATTTAAGCTTCTGGTGAAAAAGCTGAAGCGCAAAAGGAGAATGATAGAGAAACCCTGTCTCATCCCATTTACGCCGAATGGTAGGAAAGAAGTCCACATGGTGTGTCAATTAGTTGAAGAACTGAAAGGGTGTTATACTTCCTTCTTAACGTTGCTATAACCGGACAACACTTCTAGTGTGATCTGAATCTCTACCAGATTCAAAGTGTGCAAAAGATTGCAAATACACTCAACACCAATCTCCATTGATCAATTCCAAATCCAATTTTTTTTACCTATGGGATCAGCTCCCCTTTTGTTCTGCCAAGTAAATATGCGCACGTGTTAACAAGATTTAAGAGCTCACAATCCGATACAAGATCCTGAAAATTTTACATTCCATCTGATATACCAAATAATCCTGCATAAGAGAATGTTCCATAGAAAAAAATTTATGTTATAAAATCCCCAATAAAAATCCACATAAGTTCCTTATGATTAATTTATATCACTCAAATTACCCTAAGGAGTGAATTACTCTCTCAAATAAAAGGTTCAGTTGTAGTACTTAGGGATCGAATTCACAGGGAGCTAGGGAACACAAAAGATCTAATCCTTAGTGACTAAGCTAGGTTGATTATGATTAACCTTAAAGTGCAGGTTTGATCAAGGCAGTTGCTTGGTGGGTTTGATTGAGGGTTTTAACAATTAAAGAAAGTATCTAGGCTTACGGTTTCTATTCAGGTGATCAGGACTATACTCCTATAGATGCCTAACAAGTTGCATGCATGATATTAAAGAGCTCAACAGCTTATGCACATATCGATCAACGTTTACTTTCTAGATTTGTCTGATGACTAGATCTAATGATCTCACCTGTCGGGATGATCAATTAGAAAGTGTCGATCGATGACCCTATAGGAGTATGGATCGATACACCTTTTCGCTCCGTCGATCGATTATTCTATAGGAATATCGATCGACGCGCTTCTAGTAAGCTTTATGCGCGAGTTGAATTGGATGCTCACTAAGTCTCTAGATCAGATCTCGCCTTTCTCTAGTGGTCTTAGCTTCAATAGGATGTATTCAGGATGAAGTCAGGTTAACAAACAATCCTAGGTCAAGATTCTAGTTAGCTACTCTAGAACACAAGCATTAAGAACATCCTAACAATGAATATCACAACTTAGCAATCTATAGTTGTGGCTAATCCCTCACAATCTATTTGAACCCTAAATCTAACAATGGAACTTCTCAGACATGGCCAAGCAATTCATAGTAACAAGATAAAAGAAACTCATGGATAGACAGATAGAGAAACAAATAATGGAGTTCCAATCACAAATCTCTTTGGATCATCTTTCCAACTCTAAGAATCTCTAAAAACCTTAAACAATAAACTAGAACAAAATAGAAAGCATGCATTGCCTTAAAAACATAGGCAAGCTATATATAGTGAGTTCATTAGGTTAAAAAACTCGTCAGAGGAATCTTGTAATTTGGTGAAAACTTGGGCTTTAAGTCGGATGGAACCATTCTGTCTCTTGCGCGACTCCGTATCGATCGATGTCACAGGATGTGCATCGATCGATTATAATCTTGATACGTCAACCTTTGGATACTGATGTCGATCGATGGCACAGAGTGTGCATCGATCGATTGTTGTCTCTGAATATCGACCTCTGGTCTGGTTTGATGATCAGCTCACATGAAATCTCTATTAAGCTCCAAAATACTCCAAAATCATCACTTTACTTCAAAATGCTCCTGAACCTGAAACATACCTAATAGACTCTAAAAAATAATAAATATATCTTAAAACACCTATATACCATGGGGAAAAACGGGTAAAATCCATGGTATATCAACTCTCCGGACTTACCCTTTTGCTTGTCCTCAAGCAAAACAAACATGCAGTTTCTGAAAGAGGTTTAAAATAGCAAGGACTCAAACAATATCTAACTAGAATCATCACCTCTACAATGTTGCAAGCCACATCAAATATCTCCTAACTACAGAAGTACTTTATACCATATCTTAGCTTAGCAACCAAATTCATCTAGCCGGCAACTTAGCAAATCATGCCTGATTCACCCCTCTACTGATCTCATTTCTTTGCATAAAATAAAAGTGCATGCTTTACCTTGGAGGTATCGATCACAAGATGTAAGGTTGCTCAAACAAGTATCTGGACCTGCAGGTAAAAAGAAGTTCCTTTCCTTTCTCTCTACTTATTTCTCTCCTAGTCAAGTCTGCTATTATTTGCAAGACATTGACCAAGATTGGACAGAATTCCATGAATCAAGTCTTAATGGTTTTAGCCACAAAGCCCTGTTCACTTCTTCTAGACCTATATTCCAGGATTCTTTGTGAATCAAGCCTGAATGGTTGTAGCCACCAAGTTCTGTTCGAACCCTTTACCTATAGAATTCTTATGAATCAAGCCTTAATGGTTGTAGCTACCAAGTCCTGTTCGAATTCTTTTCCTAAATAAATATCTAACTAATCCTATTTTTTTTTTGAAAGACTAAAGATTTAAATTTAAATTTCGAAATTTGAGAGAGAGAGGGTAATATATCTATTTACACAAGGCTTTACCTTCGAGACTTGTTTGAAGCATCTGACCCCGTGTATACCAAGCCCCAAGACAAGCAGATGTAGTCAAGTTTGGTTGGAGATCAGCTTTGGTTCCTTCAAACATTCATAGTAAGTGTGGTACTAGTTGACAAGTGATCCACTTTAGCATCTATAGTACATTATGCAGTCAACAAATCTAAGAGTGGTGCTAAAGAGTGGTTAGATAACAAGTAAAGATTTTAAAAAGATCATTGTCCCCTTCTTGACTCAATAAAACTTTTGAAAACGAAAAGGTAGAGTATTATAAGCAACTTCCCCCCAGACTTAAATTATACACTGTCCTCAGTGTACAACCAGTCGGAGTTAATGGGATAACATAAATCATAAGTACCAAATTGAAAAGTTTAGAACGATATACCTGACCGAAGTCCGTGTCGATCGATGGCAAGAGAAAGCCATCGATCGTTTTGAAAGTGTCAGTGTCGATCGATGTCGACATCGTTTCCTCGGTTGATACCACTCAAATTACCCTAAGGAGTGACTTTACTCTCTCAAATAAGAGGTTCAGATGTAGCACTTAGGGATCAAATCCACAGAGAGCTGGTGTACAAATAAGATGCAATCTTAATGACTATGCTAGGTTGAAAATAGTTTAAAGTAAAGTGCAGGTTGGAGTAAGGATGAGATTACTCAGTTGAAAGGATTTGGTTTTGAAAACAATAAACAAAAGTAGTTAGATTTAGGGTAAGTATTTAGGAACTCAGGATTATAAATACTACAAAGGCTAACAAGTTGCTTGCATGATATGTCAGAGCTCAACACTTATTAAATGAATCCATCAGCTCTCGCATTATTTAGACCATCTATTACTTAGATGCTAAATGGTGTTGCGGTCGGCTACCGCTGGTATCGCTCGATAGTTCGATAGGAATATCGACCGATACACCTCTAGCTACGTCGATCGATTACTCTATAGGGGTATCGATCGATACGGCTCTAAGCAAGCTTTATGCGCGAGTTGATACAATGCTCACCATGATCTTAGATCAGCTTTCATATCTCAAGAGGGTCATAGCATGTTTAGGATGTTATCAGGTATTGCATGTAATAAATCAATGCAATCCAAGTTCATTTTCTAGGTAGCTAAGCTAGAAAAGCATTAATGAACAATCCTAACAATAAATATCACAACTATAGCAATTATAGGCTGGGGCTAATCCCTCATATCCTATTTAAACCCTAAATCTAACAACTGAATCTACTCAGACATGGCTAAGTAGTTTATAACAACAAGGTAATAATAGGAGTTCATAGATATATTAGAGGAATGAACACTTAAGTTCCAATCACAAATCTCTTTGGATCTTTCCTCTAGATCTAGAATCCTGTAACCTTTGTAAATAAAGAACTGAAAGAAAATGAGTAGAAGCAGAAGAAACTCTTAAAACTTCCATTACTGTAAAAGATTGTATAACAAAAAGACTTGAATGAAAAGAAAGCTTGTGTTCAATGCCAAAACACTTAGGCATATAAATATATGAGTTCATTAGGTTAAAAACTCATCAGGGCATTCTTGTAAAATGTGATATCTTGGGCTTCAAGTTTGGCCAGGTCCAACTTGTCTTTCAGCGGCCTCAGTATCGATCGATAGTACAAGGTGTACATCAATCGATTATGGTCTCGATGTATCATCCTTCGGCTAATGTGTGTCGATCGATTGCATAGAGTGTTCATCCATCGATGTGTAACTCTGATGTCGACCTCTGGACTTGATCTCGGGTGAACTCTTCTTTAAGCTCCAAAAAGGCACCTAAAATATCACTTTTCTCCAAAATGCTTCTGAACCTGAAAACATACCTAATAGACTCCAAAACATAGATAATAGTAGTAAAAACACTCATATACCAGGGGTAAAAACGGGTAAAATCCATGGTATATAAACTCTCCCAGACTTAACCTTTTGCTTGTCCTCAAGCAAACACACAGGCAGTCTTTATGAAAGAGGTTTTGAAAAGCAGGGACTAAATCAAATTCAAACTTAGAATCATAACTCTACTTTGTTGCAAACCACATCTAAGAGTCTGTCAATCACAGAAGCACATTATGCAATATCCTAGTTAAGCTACCTTGATCATCTAGCCAACAACTTAGCAATCATGTCTGACTAACCCCTCTACTGATTTCATTTCTGTACATAAAAATAAAAGTGCAGGCTTTACCTTGGGAGTATCGATCACAGGATGCAAGGTTGCTCAAACAAGTATCTGGACCTGCAGGTAAAAATTAGTTCCTATCCTCTCTCTCTACTATTTCTCTCCTAGTCAAGTCTGCTTTCATTTGCAAGACATTGACCAAGATTGGACAAGCTTCCATGAATCAAACCTTAATGGTTGCAGCCACCAAGTCCTGTTCACTTCTTTTCACCTATATCCTAGGATTCATTAAGCAAGTCTTGAAAGGGTAACCACCAAGCCCTGTTCGAACCCTTTACTTATAGAATTCTTATGAATCAAGTCTTGAGGGGGTAACCGCCAAGCCCTGTTCAATTCCTCCTAGTTAATATCTAACTATTCCTAGAACATAAATTTAAGATAATTTTCGAATTTTTTTTTTAGAAGAAGAAAAATTAAATCTAATTTCGAAAATGAGAGAGAGAGGGTGATAAAATTATCTACACAAGGCTTTTACCTTCCAGACTTGTTTGAAGCATCCGATCCCATGTATACCAAGCCCCAAGACAAGCAAAGAATTGTCAGGTTAGGTTGGAAATCAGCTTTGGTTCCTCCAGACAATCAATGAAAGTGTTGTCATAGCTGACAGGTGATCAACTTTAGCATCTATAGTACATTCTGCATCAACAAATCTAAGAATGGTGCCTAAAAGATTGGTTAGATAAAAAGTGAAAATTAAATTATCATTATCCCTTTCTTGACTCAATAAAAACCATTTTGAAAACATTTTATTTTTATGAAATCAAAAGGTAAACAGCATCAGTAACATCCCCCCCAGACTTAAATCATACACTGTCCCCAGTGTATAACCAGTCCAGTGAAGGCATAGGTAATAATAAAGTACACTGATATCAAAAAGTTTAGAACGATATACCTGACCGTGTTGCGTATCGATCGATATTGAGTCATCGATCGCTTCTTTTTGGTTCATGTCGATCGATATCGACAGTGTCATGTCGGTCGATTTCAGTGGCAATCGTCTAATTGTAACTGCAAAGAAAAATAAATACGAAAAATAAATTCCTAAAAATAAAAATAAAATGAAAAAATACCTAACAGTGGGTTGCCTCCCACTTAGCGCTTTGATTATAGTCATCTAGCTTGACTTTGGATGAGATGAGCTACTGAGGTGAAGTCCAGGTACTTGTTGAAAAACAAGTATCCTCTGTATTTTTCTTCTCTCCGAACCATGCGTCAAATAGGCTTCTTGTGGCTTCATATTCTCTGGTTCGTTTCTCCTTTAACTCAATCAACTCATCGGTGATCCTTTGAATCCTCTCTTCATGACTTTCAATGCTGACCGCGTGCCATCCTATCTTCCTGTAGGCATGTTCTGAAAGGTCACTAAGCTTTGCTTGCATTGAATCAAGGCGTTGGATCATCTTGTCTTGGATGGAGCTGGTATCGATCGATTCCTCGGTTGAAATATTGGTCGATGGCTGTTGAAGTCCACCGATCGATGCGCTGGTTGCTCGGTCGATCGATTTTAAGGGCGAAGGTCTGCTTGCAAGCTGTCTCTTAATGGCTTTGATTTCTTTCTGCATCCCTTCTATGCTAGATTCCATGCTTCCAACCTCGTTAACAAGCGGGAAATACGTTTGGTCTAGAAGTCTATCTTGTGAATCATCCACGCTTGTATTTGCTGTGTATACATCATCAGCTAATTTATCCAAATCGGCTCTGGTACAGATCTCTGAAGTCCGTGTATTGATCGATGCAACTGCTTGCTTATCGGTCGATGTTTGCTTCTGCAGATTCTCGTGAAGCTTCTCTGCAAAGAGCTTCATCCGGCCGTCGATTTCAGTTAATCGCCTATCGATCGATGTGAGGTTGAGCTCGTCGATCGATGCAATCGATGCAGCCTGATAATCAAGTTGACGTTGGAACTTCGCCTCCCGCTGCGTAGTATCTATGCGTAGTGTGAGTTCCTCCACTTCTTTGTCTAGTAAGAAGTGTATATCAGCAATTTTCCTCTCAACTGCTTTCAGACGGGTCAATCCTCCAAAAGGATTGCAAGGTGCAGCGGAGTTCATATCTGCGTGTGCTTCATTGATAAGGCGGATAGATCTCTCAGCTCTTCTGTGCAGATTCTAAGATCTGCTAGGTTGTGCAAGATCCTCACAGGTTGTGGTTTGTTTGATGCTGAGACGAGCTTCTGCTTTCTTCAATTCTTTCCAGATATCTCCAAGAGACTCATCAACCTCACGCTTTGAGTAAGTTGTCGATGGTGTGGGTTCCGTATCGATCGATGTGGGTGTTACTCCGTCGATCGATATTGATCTTTTCTGGCTATGGTTCTGTGCGTTGCGAAGATCTTCAAGTTCCAGCTCAAGACGTTGAACCTCTTGAGTAATCCTTGGTCTGCACTGAACATCCAGTTCATCTCATCGCTGCTTGTCTGTGGCCTCTTCCAACTCTTTTCCATGGAGAGCTTTTCCCATTTGCGTTCTCCAAGTAAACCGGTGAACATCTCGTTGATCACGTCCTTGGTGTAGGTTTCTTGCACTAATTCTCTCCTTGTAAATGAACTAGCGTGCTCGTAGATGTAGGAGCCGTCCATTGAAGTTCTTTGGAGCAGTTTCTTGATGTCGTCTTTAGAAATACTGATGACGCCACCATCTATTCCTCTAGCAAAACCATTCTCGCTCTCGTAGACCCCATACTCATCTCTGCTCCCAAAAGAATTTTCAACTCTATATCGAAGGCTCTCTTCGAATTATGGACACTTATCGATCGATGCGACACAATCTGTATCGATCGATTTCTGTGAAGATATGGATCCTTCCTGTTGAGATGGTTATCCTCCTTCTTTGGCTCGGTTGTTGTGTCTGCCTCCTGGTGCTGGTAATGGTGGTCTGGTCCGTGGCGTTGTTGCTGGAATAGGTTGTGGGATCCATTGGCTAACTGTAGGACGTCTGCAATGTCTTCTTTGGATATGTGGAGTGTTCGTCCATCCATTGAGCGTGCAAAACCTTGTGAATCCCTGAAAATACCAAACTCATCCGTATTAGATTTCGAAATTAAGTATATTTGAATGTGTTACCTCGATGGTTGGTTGTATGAATCGGTCGATGGCACTGATTCTGAATCGGTCGATGGTTGTTCAGGCCTATCGGTCGATTGTCTGCCGTGTCGATCAGTGAGACTTCTTCGGTTGAGGAATATGTTTGTGCAGCGGTCTCGACTGCGCTCAGACGGTAGTCGCTGCCCAGCTCCCGTTTGAGTAGTCTCGCTCGCTTGTTGTTGACTGTGTTGTCAAATGGTGCGAGGCAAGTAGTATCGATCGATGGGGAGAAGGCCCCAATCGATGTCGTGATTCTGAGGTTGTGGTGGAGAAGTCGAACTTCATCTTCGAAGGTTTTGACATTCTATAGCTCTCCTCCTCATAATCATCAGTATACTACTCGAGATGAGTAGTATTTGCAGCATATGGTGGGATGTAGTAGTCGTTTCCCACGGTTTACTTCAAATCACCTTCTGAAACTCCTCCTCGATCTGATTGAATAGTGAATCGATCGATGACCATGTGGCTGTCGATCGATGTCGGTTCATCGAGATGATCGATGAGACAGTGTTTCTATCGATCGATTCTGCGGTCTCGTCTCAGTATTCGCCTTGTGAGTCGATTCATCTCCACAATAGCAAACAGCTACAAGGTCTGAGTCGCCTTGGATCTTCTTAGGGACCTTGAGGACTCTTTGGATCATAGTAGTGTAGGGTTGATCAGGGTTAGGCACGCTTTGTTTGTCGAAGGTTGAAGACTGCTCAACCGTGGCTAGGAAGGCTCTTCCAAGTAACAAAGAAGTAGGTAGGGTTATCTTGACGTCCAAGACATGGAAGTCCACTGGAATTAGGGCTTCTCCTATGGTGACTTCAAGGTTTCTCACAATTCCTCTAGAGTTCTGCTGAGAACAATCCACAAAGATGAACGATTCTTCAAGAGGCTCTATCTTGAGACCTAGATGATCTGCTATCACCTTGGGTAAGATGCTAACTCCAGATCCTGTATCACATAGGGCACGTGGGAAGTTGATCCCATGGACTGAGCAAGGAACAACGAACTTCCCTGGATCACCCTTCTTCTCTAGTTTGATCCTCTTCTTCATACTTTCTCTGAGTTGGTTGAACATCCTCTTGATATCTTCTTCTGTCTCCTTGGTCTCTCTGAAAACATCCACAATCTGTGTGAAAAGTAGGCTTCTTCAAAGGGTTTCTCTCAGAGGTATCCTTAGAACTCTCTTCTCAAACTTGCCAACTCTTTCTCATTAACTCCTCTTTAAGGTGTTTGAAACCTTCTCTTTCCTTTTCTGAGAACTCTGCCATCTTTTCCTTTTCTATCTCCATTGGATCAATAATATCCGTGGGCTTCTTCATTATGGCGGTTGGTGGGTTTCTGGAAGGCTTAGATTGCTCCCGGAGTGCATTAAGTCGTGCAACATCTATCTTGGGAAGTTGCACTCGGCGTGTGATAATTGAATATCGATCGAGTGCTTCAGAGTGTGTCGATCGATTTCTTTATCAATCGGTCGATCGATGTCTTTATCAATCGTCGATCGATGGGTCGTTTGTTCCGTCGGTCGACGGCTGGGCGGATGTGGGTGTTTTGCTGCGAACTCCTCGTGAGTAAGTATCTTCACGGCATTGCACTCGTTGGTGGATTCTTCAAGATCCATCGGTCGATGCTCGTCTTGTTCCATCGATCGATTGTTGTTGGCGTACGTCGATCGATGAGGTGATCCTGACATCGATCGATTCCATTGGTAGCCGCCAATTGTTTTGATCTGGAAGTCTTCTTGCAGCTTCTCTTTCTTAACCACTTTAAAAATCATCTTCTATGATAGCACTGACGTTGTGGCCTGTTGTTTCTTCTCCAGTCCCTTTTCCTAAAGCTTCCTGCTTCTTAACAGCTTCTCCTGTCTGAATCACTTGGGTCTCTAGTTTCTTCACATGGGTACTCAAAGCATCAAGCTTTGTGTTCAAAGTGGTGTAGACAGCGTCGATTTTTCCATTGAAGTTCACCTCTAACTGTTGCTGGCTTTCAAGAACTTTGCTGAGCATGTCTTCTAGCTTTCCTTCTGGGGTTGGTGTGGGTGGCTTCATGTAAGATGAGTTTCCATAACTCCTGTTGTTGTTGGGGTTGCTGCTGTTGAAGTTTCTGTTTCCTTGGTTTCCAGACCTCTGAAATCCGGTTCCACTGGTCCAGTTGACTTCTTCGTGTAGTCATCTTCTTCATCAGCTTTTGCATCCTCCACTGAGCAGATTTGCTTTTTAGCAGTTTCTGAACATTGTCAAGTGTAGCTTGTACCTCATTTATCTGTTCCTTTCCAAAGAATGCTGCAGATCTTGCTTTTACAATGTTTTTGTGCTGTTGCTGGATGCTAGGTTGTCTATCAGCTTCACAGCATCTTCAGATTCCTCGTGGTGAAGTTGCCTTCACTTGCAGTGTCTAGAGCCATCTGATACTTCAGTGCGATGTCTCAAGAAAGTGCAGAGCAGCTGCACTTTGTTGAATCCATGGTGTGGGCAATCTCGCTGGTAAGACTTGAATCTGATCCGTATCCTTGAATGACTCTCCAGGCTCCTGATTGAATGTGGCAATTTTCCTCCTTAAGTCTTCAGCGCATCATCAAAGAAGTTACGCGATAAATGCGTTTTGATGTCGCTCCAGGATGTAAGAGATCCTGGTGGTAGCTGCTTAAGCCACTGCAAAGCTTCTCGATAAAGAGTGTTTGAAGAGCTTACAGAAGGTAGTCCACGGGGACTCCATTGGCTTTGATAGCAGATATGAGATCCTCGAACCTCCGGATGGTCCATGGGATTCTCACCGACAGCCCATAGTAAGGTATCTGTCCCACAAGGGTGTAGTATCGGCTTGAGCTCAAATCGCCTCTGAATAGCAGGGGACGAATTGCTGATCTGTTGGTGTAGAACTGATCTGGACGGTTGTAGTCAGCTAGTGTCGAGAGCCTCTTCTACAGGTTGAACGGCTCCTGTAGGTGCAGTTTCTAGCTCAGGATTACTTCATTCTGAGCGTTGAGTTTCTGACCTGCTTCATTACGAAGGTGACCTTCTTGGTCACGCAAGTCTCCATTCTCATCTTGTGTGAGAATAATTAAACCATGAGTCACGGAGTAGTATCGATCGATATAAGGTAAGTGGTATCGATCGATTTCGGATGAAAGATGTCGGTCGACGGTGAAGTAGCGTCGGTCGACGTGAAGGTGCAGTGTCGGTCGACAAAGACGGTGTCTCGGTCGGCAGGGTGCGCGGTATCCGGTCGAAGAAAGTTGATGGCGTCGATCGATGCGAACGGATTTCTGCGGATTGAACGTTCCAAGCTAGCAGGGTCTTCGAGAACAAAGTTGGGATTCCTTGTTGCTTCCGTGCTTGGGCATGTAACTGAAAAGACAAGAAAAAAATTTGTGTCAGAAAACAAATTAAAACGAAAATAAAATAACCTAGATCTAATCAGATTAGATCCTATTGTATCAAAGCTTCCGCAACGCCAAATTTGATACCACTCAAATTACCCTAAGGAGTGACTTTACTCTCTCAAATAAGAGGTTCGGTTGTAGTACTTAGGATCGAATCCACAGAGCTAGTGTACAAATAAGATGCAATCTTAATGACTATGCTAGGTTGAAAATAGTTTAAAGTAAAGGGTTTGCTGAGTAAGGATGAGATTACTCAGTTGAATGGATTTGGTTTTGAAAACAATAAAGTAGTTAGATTTAGGATAAGTATTTAGGAACTCAGGATTATAAATACTATAAAGGGTAACAAGTTGCTTGCATGATATGTCAAAGCTCAACACTTATTAAATGAATCCATCAGCTCATGATTATTTAGACAATCTATTACTTAGATGCTAAATGGTGTTGCGGTCGCTACTGCCGCTGGTATCGACGATAGTTCGATAGGAATATCGACCGATACACCTCTAGCTACGCCGATCGACACGTAGGAGTATCGATCGATACGGCTCTAAGCAAGCTTTATGCGCGAGTTGATACAATGCTCACCATGATCTTAGATCAGCTTTCACATATCTCAAGAGGGTCATAGCATGTTTAGGATGTTATCGTATTGCATGTAATAAATCAATGCAATCCAAGTTCATGTTCTAGCTAAGCTAGAAAAGTATTAATGAACAATCCTAACAATAAATATCACAACTATAGCAATTATAGGCTGGGGCTAATCTCTCATATCCTATTTAAACCCTAAATCTAACAAGTGAATCTACTCAGACATGACTAAGTAGTTTATAACAACAAGGTAATAATAGGAGTTCATAGATACATTAGAGGAATGAACACTTAAGTTCCAATCACAAATCTCTTTGGATCTTTCCTCTAGATCTAGAATCCTATAACCTTTGTAAATAAAGAACTGTAAGAAAATGAGTAGAACCAGAAGAAACTCTTAAAACTTCTAATCGTGAAAAGATTGTATAACAAAAAGACTTGAATGAAAAGAAAGGTTGTGTTCAATGCCAAAACATTTAGGCATATAAATATATGAATTCATTAGGTTAAAAAACTCGTCAGGGGCATTCTTGTAAAATGTGATATCTTGGGCTTCAAGTTCGCCAGGTCCAACTTGTCTTTCAGCCGCCTAGTATCGATCGATAGTACAAGGTGTACATCGATCGATTATGGTCTCGATGTATCGCCCTTCTGTTAATGTGTCGATCGATTGACACGAGTGTGCATCGATCGATGTAACTCTGATGTCACCTCTGGTCTTGATCTCGGGTGAACTCTTCTTTAAGCTCCAAAAAGGCACCTAAAACACCACTTTTCTCCAAAATGCTTCTGAACCTGAAAACATATCTAATAGACTCCAAAACATAGATAATAGTAGTAAAACAATCATATACCAGGGGTAAAACGGTAAAATCCATGGTATATCATCGGTCGATATCATTGGCAATCGCTTACTCTGGTTCATTCTCTTCTTTTTTTTCTGCATATAAAAATTGAAAAACGAAAATAAGTAACTAAAATGAATAAAGCTAAGAAAAATTACCTAATAATGGGTTGCCTCCCACTCAGCTTTGTTGCAGTCTTTAAACTTGACTTCGAGGTGGTTGGGCTAGTGAGGTGCAAAGTAGCTACTTGTTGGAAAACAAGTATCCACATTATCTCTATTCATCTGAACCATGTAGCAATGAAGCTTCTTGTGCAATCATCTTCTGGTCCATCTCTCATTCATCTTTGTTGCTGGAATCAGAATTAGTAAGAGCATGTTCTTGGCATAGACATACCTCCTCAAATGCCCTTTTCGCATCGACTATGAAGTTCCCCATAGTGATTTATGGTCTAGCTGCATATAAAACTTAAATGATTTAAGCTTCTGGTGAAAAGCTGAAGCTAAAGGAGAATGATAGAGAAACCCTGTCTCATCCCATTTTACTGAATGGTAGGAAAGAAGTCCACATGGTGTGTCAATTAGTTGAAGAACTGAAAGGGTGGTCTACTTCCTTCTTAACGTTGCTATAACCGACAACACTTCTAGTGTGATCTGAATCTCTACCAGATTCAAAGTGTGCAAAAGATTGCAAATACACTCAACACCAATCTCCATTGATCAATTCCAAATCCAATTTTTTACCTATGGGATCAGCTCTCCTTTGTTCCTCGGTAAATATGACGTGTTAACAAGATTTAAGAGCTCACAACTGATACAAGATCCTGAAAATTTTACATTCCATCTGATATACCAAATAATCCTGCATAAGAGAATGTTCCATAGAAAAATTTATGTTATAAAAACCCCAATAAAATCCACATAAGTTCCTTATGATTAATTTATATCACTCAAATTACCCTAAGGAGTGAATTACTCTCAAATAAAAGGTTCTTGTAGTACTTAGGGATCAATTCACAGGAGCTAGGGAACACAAAAGATCTAATCCTTAGTGACTAAGCTAGGTTGATTATGATTAACCTTAAAGTGCAGGTTTGATCAAGGCAGTTGCTGGGTTTGATTGAGGGTTTTAACAATTAAAGAAAGTATCTAAGCTTACGGTTTCTATTCAGTGATCAGGACTATACTCCTATAGATGCCTAACAAGTTGCATGCATGATATTAAAGAGCTCAACAGCTTATGCACATATCGATCAACGCTACTTTCTAGATTCGTCTGATGACTAGATCTAATGATCTCACCTGTCGGGATGATCAATTAGAAAGTGTCGATCGATGACTCTATAGAGTATGGATCGATACACCTCGCTTCCGATCGATTATTCTATAGGAATATCGATCAAGCTTCTAGTAAGCTTTATGCCGAGTTGAATTGGATGCTCACTAAGTCTCTAGATCAGATCTCGTCTTTCTCTAGTGGTCTTAGCTTCATAGGATGTATTCAGGATGAAGTCAGGTTAACAAACAATCCTAGGTCAAGATTCTAGTTAGCTACTCTAGAACACAAGCATTAAGAACATCCTAACAATGAATATCACAACTTAGCAATCTATAGTTGTGGCTAATCCCTCAATCTATTTGAACCCTAAATCTAACAATGGAACTTCTCAGACATGGCCAAGCAATTCATAGTAACAAGATAAAAGAAACTCATGGATGAGAGATAGAGAAACAAATAATGGAGTTCCAATCACAAATCTCTTTGGATCATCTTTCCAACTCTAAGAATCTCTAAAACCTTAAACAATAAACTAGAACAAAATAGAAAGCATGCATTGCCTTAAAACATAGGCAAGCTATATATAGTGAGTTCATTAGGTTAAAAACTCGTCGATGAATCTTGTAATTTGGTGAAAACTTGGGCTTTAAGTCGATGGAACCATTCTCTCTTTGCTGACTCGTATTGATCGATGTCACAGGATGTGCATCGATCGATTATAATCTTGACGTCCACCTTTGATACTGATGTCGATCGATGGCACAGAGTGTGCATCGACGATTGTTGTCTCTCTGAATTCGACCTCGTCTGGTTTGATGATCAGCTCACATGAAATCTCTATTAAGCTCCAAAATACTCCACAATCATCACTTTACTTCAAAATGCTCCTGAACCTGAAAACATACCTAATAGACTTAAAAAATAATAAATATATCTTAAAACACCTATATACCATGGGGAAAACGGGTAAAATCCATGGTATATCAACTCTCCGGACTTACCCTTTGCTTGTCCCCAACCAAAACAAACATGCAGTTTCTCTAAAGAGGTTTAAAATAGCAAGGACTCAAACAATATCTAACTAGAATCATCACCTCTACAATGTTGCAAGCCACATCAAATATCTCCTAACTAAGTAATACTTTATACCATATCTTAGCTTAGCAACCAAATTCATCTAGCCAGTAACTTAGCAAATCATGCCTGATTCACCCCTCTACTGATCTCATTTCTTTGCATAAAATAAAAGTGCATGCTTTACCTTGGGGGTATCGGTCACAAGATGTAAGGTTGCTCAAACAAGTATCCTGACCTGCGGTAAAAGAAGTTCCTTTCCTTTCTCTACTTATTTCTCTCCTAGTCAAGTCTGCTATTATTTGCAAGACATTGACCAAGATTGGACAGAATTCCATGAATCAAGTCTTAATGGTTTTAGCCACAAAGCCCTGTTCACTTCTAGACCTATATTCCAGGATTCTTTGTGAATCAAGCCTGAATGGTTGTAGCCACCAAGTTCTGTTCGAACCCTTTTCCTATGAATTCTTATGAATCAAGCCTTAATGGTTGTAGCTACCAAGTCCTGTTCAATTCTTTTCCTAAATAAATATCTAACTAATCCTATTTTTTTGAAAGACTAAAGATTTAAATTTAAATTTCGAAATTTGAGAGAGAGAGGGTAATATATCTATTTACACAAGGCTTTACCTTCCGACTTGTTTGAAGCATCCGCCCTCGTATACCAAGCCCCAAGACAAGCAGATGTAGTCAAGTTTGGTTGGAGATCAGCTTTGGTTCCTTCAAACATTCATAGTAAGTGTGCTATTAGTTGACACGTGATCCACTTTAGCATCTATAGTACATTATGCAGTCAACAAATCTAAGAGTGGTGCTAAAGAGTGGTTAGATAACAAGTAAAGATTTTAAAAGATCATTGTCCCTTCTTGACTCAATAAAACTTTTGAAAACGAAAGGTAGAGTATTATAAGCAACTTCCCCAGACTTAAATTATACACTGTCCTGTGTACAACCAGTCGGAGTTAATGGGATAACATAAATCATAAGTACCAAATTGAAAAGTTTAACGAGCATACCTGACTGAGTCCTGTCGATCGATGGCAAGAGAAAGCCATCGATCGTTTTGAAAGTGTCGTTTCCTCGGTTGATACCACTCAAATTACCCTAAGGAGTGACTTTACTCTATCAAATAAGAGGTTCAGTTGTAGCACTTAGGATCGAATCCACAGAGAGCTAGTGTACAAATAAGATGCAATCTTAATGACTATGCTAGGTTGAAAATAGTTTAAAGTAAAGTGCAGGTTGGAGTAAGGATGAGATTACTCAGTTGAAAGGATTTGGTTTTGAAAACAATAAACAAAGTAGTTAGATTTAGGTAAGTATTTAGAACTCAGGATTATAAATACTAAAGGCTAACAAGTTGCTTGCATGATATGTCGAGCTCAACACTTATTAAATGAATACATCAGCTCGCGATTATTTAGACCATCTATAACTTAGATGCTAAATGGTGTTATGTCGGCTACTTCGCCGCTGGTATCGCTGGATAGTTTGATAGGAATATCGACCGATACACATCTAGCTACGTCGATCGATTACTATATAGGGGTATCGATCGATACGGCTCTAAGCAAGCTTTATGCTGAAGTTGATACAATGCTCACCATGATCTTAGATCAGCTGATATCTCAAGAGGGTCATAGCATGTTTAGGATGTTATCAGGTATTGCATGTAATAAATCAATGCAATCCAAGTTCATGTTCTAGGTAGCTAAGCTAGAAAAGCATTAATGAACAATCCTAACAATAAATATCACAACTATAGCAATTATAGACTGGGCTAATCCCTCATATCCTATTTAAACCCTAAATCTAACAACTGAATCTACTCAGACGGCTAAGTAGTTTATAACAACAAGGTAATAATAGGAGTTCATAGTTATATTAGAGGAATGAACACTTAAGTTCCAATCACAAATCTCTTTGGATCTTTCCTCTAGATCTAGAATCCTATAACCTTTGTAAATAAAGAACTGAAAGAAAATGAGTAGCGTAAGAAACTCTTAAACTTCCATTATGTAAAAGATATAACAAAAAGACTTGAATGAAAAGAAAGCTTGTGTTCAATGCCAAAACACTTAGGCATATAAATATATGAGTTCATTAGGTTAAAAAACTCATCAGAGGCATTCTTGTAAAATGTGATATCTTGGGCTTCAAGTTCGCCAGGTCCAACTTGTCTTTCAGCGTTCTCGATCGATCGATAGTACAAGGTGTACATCGATCGATTATGGTCTCGATGTATCGCCCTTCGGCTAATGTGTGTCGATCGATTGCATAGAGTGTGCATCCATCGATGTGTAACTCTGATGTCGACCTCTGGACTTGATCTCGGGTGAACTCTTCTTTAAGCTCCAAAAAGGCACCTAAAATATCACTTTTCTCCAAAATGCTTCTGAACCTGAAAACATACCTAATAGACTCCAAAACATAGATAATAGTAGTAAAAACACTCATATACCAGGGTAAAACGGTAAAATCCATGGTATATCAACTCTCCCAGACTTAACCTTTTGCTTGTCCTCAAGCAAACACACAAAGTCTTTATGAAAGAGGTTTTGAAAAGCAGGGACTAAATCAAATTCAAACTTAGAATCATAACTCTACTTTGTTGCAAACCACATCTAAGAGTCTGTCAATCACAGAAGCACATTATGCAATATCCTAGTTAAGCTACCTTGATCATCTAGCCAACAACTTAGCAATCATGTCTGACTAACCCTCTACTGATTTCATTTCTGTACATAAAATAAAAGTGCAGGCTTTACCTTGGGAGTATCCATCACAGGATGCAAGGTTGCTCAAACAAGTATTGGACCTGCAGGTAAAAATTAGTTCCTATCCTCTCTCTCTACTATTTCTCTCCTAGTCAAGTCTGCTTTCATTTGCAAGACATTGACCAAGATTGGACAGGCTTCCATGAATCAAGCCTTAATGGTTGCAGCCACCAAGTCCTGTTCACTTTTGACCTATATCCTAGATTCATTGCGGCAAGTCTTGAAGGGGTAACCACCAAGCCCTTCAACCCTTTACCTATAGAATTCTTATGAATCAAGTCTTGAGGGGGTAACCGCCAAGCCCTCTCAATTCCTTCCTAGTTAATATCTAACTATTCCTAGAACATAAATTTAAGCTAATTTTCGATTTTTTAAAGAAGAAAAATTAAATCTAATTTCAAAAAAGAGAGAGAGAGGGTGATAAAATTATCTACACAAGGCTTTTACCTTCCAGACTTGTTTGAAGCATCCGATCCCATGTATACCAAGCCCCAAGACAAGCAAAGAATTGTCGTTAGGTTGGAAATCAGCTTTGGTTCCTCCAGACAATCAATGAAAGTGTTGTCATAGCTGATGTGATCAACTTTAGCATCTATAGTACATTCTGCATCAACAAATCTAAGAATGGTGCCTAAAAGATTGGTTAGATAAAAAGTGAAAATTAAATTATCATTATCCCTTCCTTGACTCAATAAAACCATTTTGAAAACATTTTATTTTATGAAATCAAAAGGTAAACAGATCAGTAATATCCCCCAATTAAATCATACACTGTCCCTCAAGTATAACCAGTCCCAGAAGGCATAGGTAATAATAAAGTACACTGATATCAAAAGTTTAGAACGATATACCTGACTCGAAGTGATCGATCGATGGTCGAGTCATCGACGCTTTTGGTTCATGTCGATCGATATCGACAATGTCATGTCGGTCGATTTCAGTGGCAATCGCCTAATTGTAACTGCAAAGAAAAATAAATAAAAATAAAATCCTAAAAATAAAATAAAATGAAAACTACCTAACAGTGGGTTGCCTCCCACTCAGCTTTGATTATAGTCATCTAGCTTGACTTTGGATGAGATGAGCTACTGAGGTGAAGTCCAGGTACTTGTTGAGAAACAAGTATCCTCTGTATCTTTCTCCGAACCATGCCAAATAGGCTTTTGTGGCTTCATATTCTCTGGTTCGCTTCTCCTTTAACTCAATCAACTCATCGGTGATCCTTTGAATCCTTTCTTCATGACTTTCAATGCTGACCTGCGCATCCTATCTTCTATAGGCATGTTCTGAAAGGTCACTAAGCTTTGCTTGCATTGAATCAATCGCTGGATCATCTTGTCTTGATGGAGCTGGTATCGATCGATTCCTCGGTTGAAATATTGGTCGATGGCTGTTGAAGTCCATCGATCGATGCGCTGGTTGCTCGGTCGATCGATTTCTAGGGCAGGTCTGCTTGCAAGCTGTCTCTTAATGGCTTTGATTTCTTTCTGCATCCCTTCTATGCTAGATTCCATGCTTCCAACCTCGCAAAAGCGGAAATACGCTTGGTCTAGACGTCTATCTTGTGAATCATCCACGCTTGTATTGCTGTGTATACATCATCAGCTAATTTATCCAAATCGCTCTGGTACAGATCTCTGAAGTCCGTGTATCGATCGATGCAACTGCTGCTTATCGGTCGATGTTTGCTTCGAGATTTCGAAGCTTCTCTGAAAGAGCTTCATCCGCCGCCGATTTCAGTTAATCGCCTATCGATCGATGTGAGGTTGAGCTCGCTGATCGATGCAATCGATGCAGCCTGATAATCAAGTTGACGTTGGAACTTCTCTCCTCGCATGTAGTATCTATGCGTAGGTGAGTTCCTCCACTTCTTTGTCTAGTAAGAAGTGTATATCAGCAATTTTCCTCTCAACTGCTGACGGGTCAATCCTCCAAAAGGATTGCAAGGTGCAGCGGGTTCATATCTGCATGTGCTTCATTGATAAGGCGGATAGATCTCTCATCTCTTTCTGGCAGATTCTAAGATCTGCTAGTTGTGCAAGATCCCCTCAGTGTTGTGGTTTGTTTGATGCTGAGACGAGCTTCTTCAATTCTTTCCAGATATCTCCAAGAGACTCATCAACCTCACGCTTTGAGTAAGTGGTCGATGTTTCACGATCGATCGATGTGGATGTTACTCCACGATCGATATTGATCTTTCTGGCTATGGTTCCTGGCGTTAAGATCTTCAAGTTCCAGCTCAAGACGTTGAACCTCTTGAGTAATCCTGGTCTGCACTGAACATCCAGTTCATCTCATCAGCTGCTTGTCGTGGCCTCTTCCAACTCTTTTCCATGGAGAGCTTCCCATTTGCTTCCAAGTAAACCGTGAACATCTCATTGATCTCGCCTTTGGTGTAGGTTTCTTGCACTATTCTTTCCTTGTAAATGAACTAGCTGTTTCGGATGGCATATGTAGGAGCCATCCATTGAAGTTCTTTGGAGCAGCTTGATGTCGCCTTTAGAAATACTGATGACGCCACCATCTATTCCTCTAGCAAAACCATTCTCATCTCTGTAGACCCCATACTCATCTCTCTTCTCCCAAAAGAATTTTCTAACTCCATATCGTAGGCTCTTTCCAATTGTATGGACACTTATCGATCGATGCGACACAATCTGTATCGACGATTTCTGTTGAAGATATGGATCCTTCCTGTCGAGATGGTTATCCTGGTCGAGGTTTGGCTCGGTTGTTGTGTCTGCCTCCTGGTGCTGGTAATGGTGGTCTGGTCCGTGGCGCTGTTGCTGAATAGGTTGTGGGATCCATTGGCTAACTGTAGACGTCTGCAATGTCTTTGGATACTTGGAGTGTTCTTCCATCTATTGAGCATACAAAACCATCTTGAATCCCTGAAAATACCAAACTCATCCGTATTAGATTTCCAAATCTATGTATATTTGAATGTGTTACCTCGGATGGTTGGTTGTATGAATCGATCGATGGCACTGGATTCTGAATCGGTCGATGGTTGTTCAGGCCTATCGGTCGATTGTACTCGTCCGCGGTCGATTTGAGACTTCTTCGGTTGTGGAATATGCTTTGCTGCAGCGGTCTCGACCGCGGCTCAGACCTTTAGTCGCTGCCCAGCTCCCAATTGAGTAGTTCTTCCTCGCTTGTTGTTGATCAGTTTGTCAAATGATGCGGTAAGTAGTATCGATCGATGGGGAGAAGGCCCCGTCGATCGATGTCGGATTCTGAGGTTGTGGTGGAGAAGTCGAACTTCATCTTCTCGATTTTGACATTCTATAGCTCTCTCCTCGTAATCATCAGATACCTCCTCGATGAGTAGTATTTGCATATGGTGGATGTAGTATCGCTTTCTCCACGGTTTACTTCAAATCACCTTCTGAAACTCCTCCTCGATCGATTGAATAGTGAATCGATCGATGACCATGTGGCTGTCGATCGATGTCGGTTCATCGAGATGATCGATGAGACAGTTGTTTCTATCGATCGATTCTGCTTCTCGTCAGATTCGAATGAGTCGTGATTCATCTCCACAATAAAACAGCTACAATCTGATCGCCTGGATCTTCTTAGGGACCTTGGGACTCACTGTCATACTAGACAGGGTTGATCAAGAGGTCTACACTATTGTCCATTGATAAAAAATATCTCACCAATTTCTATATTCATTTCAGGTTCTTGGGTATATGAAAAGAATTTCAGTGTTATATGTTTGGATATATCTGATGTACTTGTTTGCAAAACATGCTGCATTATCTTCATATAAGATTGGTCTGTTTTATACTGATGTAGATACTACTATCTGATTAGATGTTAACTTATTTATCTAAGCTGTTTCATTCTACTTTCCTCAGAGAGCAATTATTTCAGCATGGTTTGACAAAGTGGCAATAAGTGTTTGTTTCAGAGGCCGGATACAAATTCCTCCAACTCTGAAAATATATCTTGTGATCGAAGTTTTATGGGAATCAGATAAATACCATCGCCTGCAAAGCCAACCATTTCTCAGCTTGAGGTTGGATAAAATAATCACAAATCATTCGCTTTTGAAGATAGCGAAGACATGTTTGATCCCATTTCAATGTCTTGGGAACATGCTGAATCTTGTCTTTTCAGTCTCCTTGGTTTCTCCAAGAACATCCACAACCTGTGGGTAAGTAGTTTCTTCAAAAGGTTTCTCAAGTGGGATTCTTGTGAAACTATCCATCTCCTTCTCATTGACTCCTCTTCAGATGCTTGGGAACCTTTTCTTTCCTCTTCCTCAAGGTTCTCCTTCTGTAGCTTTATCAACTTCCATAGGGCTGGTGCATCTTTAGTTGAGTGCTGATGTCTGGTGGTGTATCTGAAGGTTTAGATTGTTGTGTGAGTGCATTGAGTCGTTTTGCATCAATCTTTGGTAGTTGCACTCGGTATGTGAGAGGCGCACGTCGATCGATGGGTGATGGAGGTTGTCGATGGATGTCATCATCTCTCTGTCGATCGATGGCTGGTTCTTGATGCCGCATTGATTTTGACGCAGGGCTGGGTGGATGCGGGTGTTGCTGCGAACTCCTCGTTAGTCATTATCCTCAAGGCATTGCACGGCACTCGATTCTGCTGATGGTGTCGATCGATGCTCGTCAAAGCTCGCCGATCGACTCGGTGTAGAGTCCATCGATCGATGGTCACTAGTCGACGCCGGTCGAGACCAATGTGGCTCACCAAACTCATGGAACTTTCCACTTCAAAATCCCTTCTTGCAGCTTCTCCAACTTCACCACTTGCCAGAAATCATCATCTATGATGGCATTCACGGTGTTTTGTTGCTTCTTCACCTATCCCCTTGTTAAGGCTTCTTTCTTCTTAATAGCTTCTCCGTCTGAACCACCTGAGTCTCTAATTTCTTCACATGGGTGTTCAAAGCTTCAAACTTTGTGTTCAGGTTGGTGTAGACAGCATCAATCTTCCCATTGAAATCCACTCCAGCTTCTGCTGACCTTCAAGAACTTGGTCAAGCATGGTTTCTATCTTGCTCTCCTGAGTTGGTGGTGGTGGATTCTGGTAAGATGAATTTCCATAGCCCTGTTGTTGTTGAAGTTGCTGATGTAGTTGTTGTTGAAGGGCTTGTGAATTTGATTGAAGTTACTTTGTCCAAAGAAGTTCCTGTTCCTCCCTGGTTTCCAGACCTTTGAAATCCAGCTCCACTGATGAAGTTCACATCCTCTTCTATGTTATCATCCTCTGCATCTACAGCTCCTGCATCTTCTACTGAGAAAATATGCTTCCTTAGCAGCCTATGAACACTATCCAACTTTGCTTTTACTTCATCCATCTGCTCCTTCCCAAGGAATGCTGCAGATTTCCTTCACAAAATCAGTGTTCTTGGTGCTGTTGTTGGATGCTAAGTTTTCTATTAGCTTTGTAGCCTCCTCTGGATTCTTGGTGTTGAAGTTTCCTTCACTATCTGTGTCCAGAGCCATCTGATATTGTAGTGCGATTCCTCCTCAAGAAAGTGCAGAGTAGTTGCACTTGGTTGAATCCATGGTGTGGACAATCTCGCTAGTATGACCTGAATCTGATCCAACACCAGAATGATTCTCCAGGTTCCTGAGTGAATGTAGCAATCTTGCTCCTCAAGTCTTCAGCTGCCATCAAAGAAGTTACGCAGGAATGCTTTTGATGTCGGATGTAAGAGATCCGGTGGTAATCGTTAGCCACGCTAAGCTCTCCAACAAGAGAGTACTTGAAGAGCTTGCAGAGAAGGTAGTCCTCGGGACTCCGCTGGCTTTGATAGCAGATATGAGATCCTCGAACCTCTCCGTGATGGTCCATAGGATGCTAGTGAGATAACCCACAGTAGGGTGTCTGTCCCACAAGTGTGTAGTACTGCGGCTTCAACTCGAAATCGCCTCTCTGAATAGCTGGAGGGCGAATGGCTGATCTGTTGGCGTAGAACTGATATGGACGGTTTTAATCACCCAAATTTCTTGTAGCTTCAGGTTCAGGGATTACAGTCCCATGAGCATCTATCTTTTGACCTGCTGCATTACGCAGGTGACCTTCTTGATCACGCAAGTCCCCATTCTCGTCTTGTCTGAGAATCAGTGTCGCAACCATGTCTCGCGGCTGAGTGTCGATCGATGTAAAGACTGAGGTATCGATCGATGTCGGATGAGAGATGTCGGTCGACGGAAGAGTAGTGTCGGTCGACGGTGATGAGCGAGTATCGGTCGACGGAGAAGATGTCTCGGTCGATGCTGGTGTGCGAGTATCGGTCGACGAACTTGTGTTGATGTCGATTGATGTGGAGCGTTTGTCTTTGTGGATCGAACGTTCCAAGCTTGCAGGATCTTCTGAGAATAGTAGCTGAATTTCCTTGTTGCTTCTGGTACTGCTGGGCATGCACCTTGAAAGACAAGAAAAGTTTTTATTAGAAACAACTAAAAAGAAATAACCTAGACCTAATCAGATTAAATCTAATGGCGATCAAAGCTCTCCAGCAACAGCGCCAAATTTGATATCACTCAAATTACCTTTAAGGAGTGAGTTAATCTCTCAAATAAGAGGTTCAGTTGTAGTACTTAGGGATCAAATTCACAGGGAGCTAGGGAACACAAAAGATCTAATCCTTAGTGACTCAGCTAGGTTGATTATGATTAACTTTAAAGTGCAGATTTGACCAAGGCAGTTGCTCGGTGGGTTTGATTGAGGGTTTTAACAATTAAAGAAAGTAGCTAGACTTAGGGTTTCTATTCAGGTGATCAGGATTATAATCCTATAGATGCCATCAAGTTGCATGAATGATATTAAAGAGCTCAACAGCTTATGCACAAATCGATCAGCGCTCGCTTAGATTTATCTGATGACTAGATCTAATGATCTCACCTGTCGGGATGATCAATTAGAAAGTGTCGATCGATGACTCTATAGAGTATCGATCGATACATTCTCATTCACGATCGATTATTCTATAGGAATATCGACGACGCGTTCTAGTAAGCTTTGCGCTGGTTGAACTGGATGCTCACTAAGTCTCTAGATCAGCTCTCACCTTTCTAGTGATCTTAGCTTGAATAGGATGTATTAAGGATGAAGTCAGGTTAACAAACAATCCTAGGTCAAGATTCTAGTTAGCTACTCTAGAACACAAGCATTAAGAACATCAACAATGAATATCACAACTTAGCAATCTATAGTTGGGGCTAATCCTCACAACCTATTTGAATCCTAAATCTAACAATGGAACTACTCAGACATGGCCAAGCAATTCATAGCAACAAGATAAAAGAAACTCATAGATAGGTAGATATGAAACAAGTTCCAATCACAAATCTCTTTGGATCTTCTCTCCAACTCTAAGAATCTCTAAAACCTTAAACAATAAACTAGAACAAAATAGAAAGCATGCATTGCCTTAAACACATAGGCAAATATATAGTGAGTTCATTAGGTTAAAAACTCGTCGTGGGCAATCTTGTAATTTTGTAAAACTTGGGCTTTAAGTCGGCTGGAACCATTCTGTCTCTTGTGCGACTGATCGATCGATGTCATAGGATGTGCATCGATCGATTATAATCTTCATACGCCGACCTTTGATACAGATGTCGATCGATGGCATGAGTGTGCATCAATCGATTGTTGTCTCAATATCGACTCGTCCGGTTTGATGGTCAGCTCGATAAAATCTCTATTAAGCTCCAAAATGCTCCAAAATCATCACTTTACTTCAAAATACTCCTGAACCTGAAAACATACCTAATAGACTATATATATATATATATATATATCTTAAAACACCTATATACCATGGGTAAAATGGATAAAATCCATGGTATATGATTAATCTCTTGCACACTCGCCTCAATAAGACATCCAAAATTGGCTTCTCAGACTGCATCCACTTTTGAACTACCATGTGCTTACATGGCTTATTGAAACCACACATGTTGCATACAAAGAAAGACGCCATATCTTCATGAAAAGATTTTTTTTAATTTGAAGTTCCATATTTTGATCATTTTATTTTGGTGTTATTCTCTTTGGTGTTTCAGGTGAATGACAATAATTGGACAATATTCTTAAGATTTTATTGCTTTAGACAATAATGAACTATCAAGAGTAGAAAGCTAAAACAGTAAAAAAAGAAAAGAAACAAGCTTTGATGGGTTATCACATTCAGAATCAACATGTTCAACATCACAATCTGCATGACCAGTTTCAGAATCAGATACCATAGCCGCTGGCAGAAAAGGCCACATATGTGACCTAGGATTAGAGATTTCAATTTATAGGAGGCCTTATTCATGAAATAGAGTCCAATCAAAATTTTCTTCTCAATAGACATGATTATTAGATCAAGCCACAAATAATTTAGTTGGTAAAACAAAATCAGTTTCATGACTTAAATAAGGAGCATCCAAGGGACCATCTTGAGAAGATTGAAGAGATATATAACACTACACGCTCCAGTGCTGTTCCACCTGAGTAACTAAGGTGCATAGTTTTCACATTCTCTCTAGCTGACAAGGATCTAAAGAGGTACAAGTCTCGTCCACCATCACCGTTGGGATCCTGAGATAAGCTCAGAGGAGCTTTGGCCAGTTCTACACAAAGTCAAGATCTAAATCAGTTGAGAAACAAGATATCAGTATTTTAACAGGGTTTAGTTGAATCTTTCTTCGAGGTTTGGGATCGTTTTAAGACAACATCAAATAATTCTCTCACCACAATTTCTCTCAAAAATTTCTGTTATACACCTTCTACAGGGGCAATAAAGCAAGATATCTGCAGTCTCCAGATTCATCTAGAAATGGAGATATAGTGACCAAGTCTATTGAGGATGATTATTAACTAATTGATAATCTCAACCAACAACATCAAAAGTGTTCAGAGTGTGACATGACTATTTGAGGAGCCACTTTTGAAAGTGCACATATATCTAAGCTAAAGGAAATGATGGCTCATATACTAAAGAGCCAATAAGGCAAAAAGAGACAGCTTTTGTCAGGATGTGGTTAACATCAATACGTAAGTATGTGGAATAAGTGATTCTGATGATCATGAATAGGTAATAATTATAGGATTCCTGAAGATATGATTTTAGTCAGATTTTCAGGAACCATCCCAACTTATCCTACATTAGCACAAATGTGGAGAATCCTCGATCAGATCTATTTACCACAACATCTGGTTTTTGGGCTTCTTCAAAGGTGGATGTATGTAGTCTATGAATTTATTGAAGGCACTATTTTTTAGGAGCTCGCAGTGGTCTTTCTATGTGGACCGATGACAGTGATTAGATTTATCATGGATCTATTGGTTATTGTCTATACATGTGTGGATGGTGTAAAATTGTATGGATTTTGGGTAAATTTTAATTAACGATGTAAATGATGGGAATTGACTTCTAGCTCTAGAATTACTTGTAATACCCGTTTTGTGATTTTTCTATTAATGAAAGTGATAAAATGCATTAATTTTAAGTAGAAGACTCTGCCTTTGACTTCTCTTACGGAATACCATTGTCTTGTCGCTTATCAAAAGGCATATCCATCTAATTATGAGACGGGGCTGGTCCATGTCCTCTCTATGACAATACTATTATACGCTTAGAAACATAATTTATTGATATTAAAGAACTTTTGGTATTTTTAGAAGATACATATTTGACCCTACATGTTTCGGGTAACTTGTTGAAATTATTAGTCAAAACTCATATCCTAATAATTATTACTATACTATTTTGTTTCACATATAAATACTTATACATATCACATAAGTGGAAATATAAAAATAATTAAAGATCGTGATAAGGAAAAAAACTTGTTCAACAAAAAAGAAAAAGATCAAAAGTTCTCACCAATTCAATGATGGCCAGTGATCAAATCATGCATGCTAACCTGAATTTATAGGTATAAGTGAATAATTCTTTGGTTTGAGTTTGGTTTTGATTGATGAAAATATTTATCAATAATTATATTTTGTCTGTTTGTGTAGTTACTGATGGAACTAATAACTATCTGTATGGACAACTATGGAAGTTATGTGCTGGTTCTCTGTTTGATCTTCCAAAAGTTGGAGAAAAGTATATTATTTTCCTCAAGGGCATATGAGGAGGCAATATTTTTTATTTTTACATAATTATTATATTGTTTCACATATGTTTTATTTGCAAAACTTACTAAAATATTTGATGATATTTCCAGCTAGTTACATCTATAAACGGCCAACTATGTCAATTAAAACCAGCTTTTAATATTCCTTCAAAAATACTCTGCAATGTTTTAGTATCGCTTAAGGTATGTTTCATTGATTATTTATGTTTATTATTTATTAAATACACATGAGCTATACTGAATTAGTGTAAATGATATTGCTTTGGGTATATTTTTTTGTATGGTCTTAGGTAGAGACTACTACAGATGAAATTTATGCAGAAATTTTTGTCACTGATACATCTGTGAGTGGCAAAATAATACTTTATTTCTTTAATAACTTAATTGCAGATCTTCTTAATATCTATTTTAATTAATATTATGAATTTTAATTTTATAGGAAGTTGAAATCCCAACTCCTAACTATGAAAACAACATACAAAACATTAAATATTTTACTAAGGTGTTAAGTGCTTCTGATACCAGTAAAAAGGGTAGTTTTGTCTTGAATAAAAGACATGCCATCGAATGTCTTCCTCCACTGGTATTAACAATTACTTACTTTGACCAAATTGTAAATTTCTATATAACATTTTGTATCAAATATTTCCTAGGATACATCTCACCTAACGCCAAGTCAAGAGATAAGTGCTAAAGATATACATGGTCGTGAATGGAAATTTAAACATACTTTAAGAGGTAACAAATTTTTATTGATATCAAAATATGCGTGGTGATTACTGATATTTATTTTCTTACAAACAATAAACTAGGTACACCACAAAGACATTTATTCACATCTGGTTGGAATGAGTTCGCAAAAGAAAAAGGGTTGGTTGTTGGAGACTCTTTTGTATTCCTTCGTATATATTTTTTCATTTTACATCTCATTTGTTACTTGGACTATTGATTTTAAATATTTTTTATCACAGAGGAGAGAATGGAGAATCACGAGTTGGAATCAGAAAAGTAGCTCATCATAAACAAGACAACGCACCATCATCATTAATTTCAAAGGAGAGTATGCACCATGGTATAGTTGCTACTGCATTGAATGCTATTAAAAGCAAATGTATGTTTGTTGTGTTCTATAAGCCAAGGTAAAGAAAAAACATTTCTTTACTAAATTAAAAATTATGAAAATAGTTTATTCAGTAAATACATTTTTATTTATTAGATGTTATGATTTCAGGTCGAGCCAATTCCTTGTCAACTTCCATAAATTTATAGATGGAGTGAATAAGAAATTTAGTATAGGCTCCAGATTTTGATGAAGTTTGAAGGAAGAGATTTTAATGAAATCAGGTCAATCTTGTACATTTATTTTACTTTTTTAGATATGATTGCTTACACAAATGATTTTACTACACTAGATACTATGGAACAATAGTAAAGTGAGAGATTTCTCCGCTCATTGGAAGGATTCAGAATGGCTAAATCTAGAAGTAAGAATAGTACTAGTTCTACTTTAATTATATTGTTTTAGAATATATTTTAAAATCAATAAATAATATCCTATATTTTATAGGTACAATGGGATGAAGCTGCACAATTCCAAGACCTGATAAGGTATCTCCATGGGAGATCGAGCATTTAACACATTCATCAAACATTCTCAAATCAGGATTTCTAAAGCATAAACGCCAAAGCTAAATACATGAGTTTGGTAAGTTAACGCTTCTCAATAAGTTAAAATTTATTTGTAAATTAGTTATCATTCCTTTTGACATATTTTATTTCTTATTAAATGTTCAAATATGTGGGTTCCTACATTGACCCAAGGCAAAGAAGTTGGACATTCAAGCATACAATCTTCAGTTAGATACTCATTCCCTACCATGTCCAAACTAAACTATAATGAGCAAATGGTTCAAGCAATGAAAGAAACGCCAACCACCACCGTGGCTACTAGCTACAGACTGTTTGGAGTTGATCTAACAATTCCCACAAAATAAAAGATTCCATAAAACCAAATGACTCACATAAAAAGTCTAAGATTTCTAAAACCTTTGAAGAAGAAAAGTTTGACCACATCCAAACTAGAAATCATACTAAGGTATAAAATAGATCACCATCTTCTTATTTTTTACTTGTTAGTCAAGTTTAAATTATTTATTAGGTACAACTAATACATGGGGTTTTCATTAAAAAATATGTTGATTATTAGATAATTATATATATGTGTGTGTTTGCATTGATAGTTTTATTCTGATCTTATTAAATAAAATTGCATATCTGTAATAAATTTAGATGACTATAAAGTTCATATTTTTTATATGTAAATTGATCAGGTTCATATGGAAGGAGCTGTAGAAAGAACAGTGGACCTAACTGTTTTTGATGGATACAATCAGTTGATCGATGAACTAGAAAGACTCTTCGATATTAAAGGCACATTGCATATGCACAATCAATGGAAAATAGTTTTCATAAACACTGATGGAGATAAGATGCTTCTTGAGAAGATCCGTGGCTGTAAGTTTTGTTTTTTTTTTTTTTTTCTTAATATTTTGAAAATTAATGAACACTTTTAATTTTATGTAGCAAATTTTCAATACGGTGAAGGAAATATTCATATATTCAAAACCGTGCCAAGATAGGAAATGAAGATAACAAATTCTCTGAGGATGACCCAACACTAACGACAACAATCTTACTACCAGATGTCAACAAATTAAAGAGAAATTGGTTCTATCAGTAAAACTTGCTTTTTTAAAAAAAAACTTGTTTATTTTATAATATATTAAAGATAAGACCTGAAAATTTGTGTGACTTATAACTTATAAGTATATTATGGAGTGTCTCTGCATTTGATAGTGGATGTTTTTTTTAGCGGTTGGATTTTTTTATATAAACAAATTATATCTTTCGCTTTGTTTTATATTATGGGTGTATGTCATGTGTGTGGTCTTAGGCAAGTGTGCTTGAAGATATGATTTTCCACAAAAATTGTTCAAGGAGAGGAAACTAAAAAATAAGTGAGAAGCCAGAAATTTTTATTTTGAACAATTTTTGGTACAATTTTTCGAGATAACTCATTCAGTGTACCAATTGGAGATGTACATTCAAGTATTTATATAATTCTATTTCGAGTCTATTCAGATTTCAAACTTCTAGGATAAAGATATTAGCTTATTCGGTATCTCTAAATTTTGGTCTGGCTCGATTTAAATTCAGATAATCTCAAGAGGCAGGAGGTCAGGAAGGTCTGCAACTTATGTATGGAAGTCAACACCCTAGAATGCATCCTGGAGTGGACAACTTGGCGATCTTAGATGATTCTGGACTAGCAATAGATAAAGATCTAGAAGAAAAAGTCATTAATCTGCTATCTCTAGTGATAGAATCGCTGAGGGTGGAGATCTATCTTCCGCTTCAGAAGCGGAGAAAAAAGAGTGTGTTTTCAGAAATATTGAGGGTGATACGGGATTGGAAACATTGAGTATTATACTTACAGTCTCAGACTCGGGTCAAATAGAGCATGGAACACACACCATGGGATACTGTTCTTACCGAAAGAGACACTAAAGGACTGACAAGATCTTAGGTGATCTCCTTGGACAGGGCATGATGTGCTTGCATAGTTTCAAGCAAGGCCAATGTGAAACATTAATTTCTGGATCTTCAGGGCAACATGGATCAGAATCCATCGCCTTTCTTCTTGGTTTCTAAACCGGAAGAGTGGCCGCAAGGTCAGACATCACAAATCTATTATCAAATATGTTTTTTGTGTGGAATGTAAGAGGACTCAACAGTGAAGGATGCCACACTACGGTCAAGGAGTGGGTAGATAACCACATTCCTTCTTTGGATCATATTAATAAATACATATACCACCCTTTAGTAAGACAGGATAATATAAGCTCTTACTTGTGGTTGGAAATATTTTGCAAATTGGGATCAACATCACACTGTTAGGACCGTTGTTGTAAGCAGTCCAAATATAATAACAACAATCTGCATGTCTAATTCTCAAGCGGTTACTTGTGGTTTCTTTCTTCCTTTGGATAGTACCAGTGTGACTGTAACTCTTTTTATGGATTCAATGAAGTGGAATCAAGGAAAGGTCTACTGTAGGAGCTGGAAAATCTGAATTCTATCATGCCAGTTTAGTCCCATCCTTGGGTTTTATCAGGGATTTCAATCAAATCATTCGACTAGCTATCATTCTCAATCTAAGAACCAGGATGTGGATACAAATGGTATAATTAATATGAATTTGGCAATGTAGGATGCGTAAATTTTCAAACGCAGTGTAAGGGATTACTTTTACGTGGTGGAACAATCAGGAAGAAAATCCCATATCTAAAAAGATTTACTGATGCTCTATCGACCAGACTTGGGCTCAGCGGTTTCAGACGGCTATGCTGATTTTTTTGAACCGATCAATCGGACCATGCACCTTCTCTCTTTAACTTGCCATCTGCATGGAGAAGAGATCCAACACTGTGGGAACCAAATTCGCGACCACAAATTAAGTTGATTTGGAGGAAGCAAGCGGAACCAAGCCTTCAAGGTCCCGATATCTGAGCA
>CM028249.1:31238128-31310965 GCA_016432835.1 Brassica nigra | reverse complement strand
ACTTGCCAACTCTTTCTCATTAGCTCCTCTTTTAAGGTGTTTGGAAACCTTCTCTTTCCTTTTCACAGAACTCTGCCATCTTTTTCCTTTTCTATCTCCATTGGATCAATAATATCTGTGGGCTTCTTCATTATGGCGGTTTGGTGGGTTTTGGAGGCTTAGATTGCTCAGGTGCATTAAGTCGATGCAACATCTATCTTGGGAAGTTACTTTCGGTGTGATAATTGAATATCGATCGAGTGCTTCAGAGTGTGTCGTCGATGTCTTTATCAATCGGTCGATCGATGTCTTTATCAATCGATTCGTCGATGGGTCGTTGTTCCGTCGGTCGGCGATGGTAAGGGCTGGCCGGATGTGGGTGTTTTGCTGCGAACTCCTCGTGAGTAAGTATCTTCACGTCATTGCACTTTCGTTGGTGGATTCTTCAAGATCCATCGGTCGATGCTCGTCTTGTTCCATCGATCGATTGTTGTTGGCGTCGTCGATCGATGAGGTGAGCTTGACATCGATCGATTCCATTGGTAGCCGTAATTGTTTTGATCTGGAAGTCTTCCTCATGCAGCTTCTCTTTCTTAACCACTCTTTAAAATCATCTTCTATGATAGCACGTTGTGGCCTGTTGTTTCTTCTCAGTCCCTTTTCCTAAAGCTTCCGCTTCTTAACTTCTCTGTCAATCACTTGGGTCTCTAGTTTCTTCACATGGGTACTCAAAGCATCAAGCTTTGTGTTCAAAGTGGTGTAGAAGCAGTCGATTTTTCCATTGAAGTTCACCTCTAACTGTTGCTGGCTTTCAAGAACTTTGCTGCGCATGTCTTCTAGCTTTCCTTAGGGTTGGTGTGGGTGGCTTCATGTAAGATGAGTTTCCATAACTTGTTGTTGGGGTTGCTGCTGTTGAAGTTTCTGTTTCCTTGGTTTCGGACCTCTGAAATCCGGTTCCGGTCGATTGACTTCGCTTCGTGTAGTCATCTTCTTCATCAGCTTTTGCATCCTCCACTGAGCAGATTTGCTTTTAGCAGTTTCTGAACATTGTCAAGTGTAGCTTGTACCTCATTTATCTGTTCCTTTCCAAAGAATGCTGCAGATCTTGCTTTTACAATGTTTTTGTGCTGTTGCTGGATGCTAGGTTGTCTATCAGCTTCACAGCATCTTCAGGATTCCTCGTGGTGAAGTTGCCTTCACTTGCAGTGTCTAGAGCCATCTGATACTTCAGTCGCGATGCCTCAAGAAGAAAGTGCAGAGCAGCTGCACTTTGTTGAATCCATGGTGTGGGCAATCTCGCTGGTAAGACTTGAATCTGATCCGGTATCCTTGAATGACTCTCCGGGCTCCTGATTGAATGTGGCAATTTTCCTCCTTAAGTCTTCAGCGCATCATCAAAGTTACGCATAAATGCGTTTTGATGTCGCTCGGGATGTAAGAGATCCTGGTGGTAGCTGCTTAAGCCACTGCAAAGCTTCTCCAGATAAAGAGTGTTTGAAGAGCTTACGAGAAGGTAGTCCACAGGGACTCCATTGGCTTTGATAGCAGATATGAGATCCTCGAACCTCTCCGGATGGTCCATAGGATTCTCACCGGACAGCCCATAGTAAGGTATCTGTCCCACAAGGTGTAGTACTGCGGCGACTCGAAATCGCCTCTGAATAGCAGGGGACGAATTGCTGATTTGTTGGTGTAGAACTGATCTGGACGGTTGTAGTCAGCTAGTGTTCGAGGAGCCTCTTCTACAGGTTGAACGGCTCCTGAGGTGCAGTTTCTAGCTCAGGGATTACTTCATTCTGGCGTTGAGTTTCTGACCTGCTTCATTACGAAGGTGACCTTCTTGGTCACGCAAGTCTCCATTCTCATCTTGTGTGAGAATAATAAAGCAAACCATGAGTCGGAGTAGTATCGATCGATATAAGGTAAGTGGTATCGATCGATTTCGATGAAAGATGTCGGTCGACGGTGAAGTAGCGTCGATCGGCGTGAAGATGCGGTGTCGGTCGACAAAGGCGGTGTCTCCTCGGCGGGGATGCGTCGGTATCCGTCGACAGAAAGTTGATGGCGTCGATCAATGCGGAGCGGATTTCCTTGGATTGAACGTTCCAAGCTAGCGGTCTTCGAGAACAAAAGTTGGGATTCCTTGTTGCTTCTGGTGCTGCTGGGCATGTAACTGAAAAGACAGGAAAAAAATTTGTGTCAGAAAACAAATTAAAACGAAAATAAAATAACCTAGATCTAATCAGATTAGATCCTATTGTATCAAAGCTCCCCGGCAACGGCGCCAAATTTGATACCACTCAAATTACCCTAAGGAGTGACTTTACTCTCTCAAATAAGAGGTTGGTTGTAGTACTTAGGGATCGAATCCAGAGAGCTAGTGTACAAATAAGATGCAATCTTAATGACTATGCTAGGTTGAAAATAGTTTAAAGTAAAGTCTTGGGTTTGCTGAGTAAGGATGAGATTACTCAGTTGAATGGATTTGGTTTTGAAAACAATAAAGTAGTTAGATTTAGGATAAGTATTTAGGAACTCAGGATTATAAATACTATAAAGGGTAACAAGTTGCTTGCATGATATGTCAAAGCTCAACACTTATTAAATGAATCCATCAGCTCTGCATTATTTAGACAATCTATTACTTAGATGCTAAATGGTGTTGCGGATTCGGCTACTTCTGCGCTGGTATCGATCGATAGTTCGATAGGAATATCGACCGATACACCTCTAGCTACGTCGATCGATTACTCTGTAGGAGTATCGATCGATACGGCTCTAAGCAAGCTTTATGCTGAGAGTTGATACAATGCTCACCATGATCTTAGATCAGCTTTCACATATCTCAAGAGGGTCATAGCATGTTTAGGATGTTATCAGGTATTGCATGTAATAAATCAATGCAATCCAAGTTCATGTTCTAGGTAGCTAAGCTAGAAAAGTATTAATGAACAATCCTAACAATAAATATCACAACTATAGCAATTATAGGCTGGGGCTAATCTCTCATATCCTATTTAAACCCTAAATCTAACAAGTGAATCTACTCAGACATGACTAAGTAGTTTATAACAACAAGGTAATAATAGGAGTTCATAGATACATTAGAGGAATGAACACTTAAGTTCCAATCACAAATCTCTTTGGATCTTTCCTCTAGATCTAGAATCCTATAACCTTTGTAAATAAAGAACTGTAAGAAAATGAGTAGAACCAGAAGAAACTCTTAAAACTTCTATTACTGTAAAAGATTGTATAACAAAAAGACTTGAATGAAAAGAAAGGTTGTGTTCAATGCCAAAACATTTAGGCATATAAATATATGAATTCATTAGGTTAAAAAACTCGTCAGGGGCATTCTTGTAAAATGTGATATCTTGGGCTTCAAGTTCGGCCAGGTCCAACTTGTCTTTCAGCCGGCTCAGTATCGATCGATAGTACAAGGTGTACATCGATCGATTATGGTCTCGATGTATCGTCCTTCTGCTAATGTGTGTCGATCGATTGCACAGAGTGTGCATCGATCGATGTGTAACTCTGATGTCGACCTCTGGTCTTGATCTCGGGTGAACTCTTCTTTAAGCTCCAAAAAGGCACCTAAAACACCACTTTTCTCCAAAATGCTTCTGAACCTGAAAACATATCTAATAGACTCCAAAACATAGATAATAGTAGTAAAAACAATCATATACCAGGGGTAAAAACGGGTAAAATCCATGGTATATCATCGGTCGATATCATTGGCAATCGTTTACTCTGGTTCATTCTCTTCTCTTTTTTTTCTGCATATAAAAATTGAAAAACGAAAATAAGTAACTAAAATGAATAAAGCTAAGAAAAATTACCTAATAATGGGTTGCCTCCCACTCAGCGCTTTGTTGCAGTCTTTAAACTTGACTTTCGAGGTGGTTGGGCTAGTGAGGTGCAAAGTAGCTACTTGTTGGAAAACAAGTATCCACATTATCTCTATTCATCTGGAACCATGTAGCAATGAAGCTTCTTGTGCAATCATCTTCTCTGGTCCATCTCTCATTCATCTTTGTTGCTGCGGAATCAGAATTAGTAAGAGCATGTTCTTGGCATAGACATACCTCCTCAAATGCCCTTTTCGTACGACTATGAAGTTCCCCATAGTGATTTATGGTCTAGCGCGCATATAAAACTTAAATGATTTAAGCTTCTGGTGAAAAAGCTGAAGCGCAAAAGGAGAATGATAGAGAAACCCTGTCTCATCCCATTTACGCCGAATGGTAGGAAAGAAGTCCACATGGTGTGTCAATTAGTTGAAGAACTGAAAGGGTGGTCTACTTCCTTCTTAACGTTGCTATAACCGGACAACACTTCTAGTGTGATCTGAATCTCTACCAGATTCAAAGTGTGCAAAAGATTGCAAATACACTCAACACCAATCTCCATTGATCAATTCCAAATCCAATTTTTTTTACCTATGGGATCAGCTCCCCTTTTGTTCCGCCAAGTAAATATGCGCACGTGTTAACAAGATTTAAGAGCTCACAATCCGATACAAGATCCTGAAAATTTTACATTCCATCTGATATACCAAATAATCCTGCATAAGAGAATGTTCCATAGAAAAACATTTATGTTATAAAATCCCCAATAAAAATCCACATAAGTTCCTTATGATTAATTGATATCACTCAAATTACCCTAAGGAGTGAATTACTCTCTCAAATAAAAGGTTCAGTTGTAGTACTTAGGGATCGAATTCACAGGGAGCTAGGGAACACAAAAGATCTAATCCTTAGTGACTAAGCTAGGTTGATTATGATTAACCTTAAAGTGCAGGTTTGATCAAGGCAGTTGCTTGGTGGGTTTGATTGAGGGTTTTAACAATTAAAGAAAGTATCTAGGCTTACGGTTTCTATTCAGGTGATCAGGACTATACTCCTATAGATGCCTAACAAGTTGCATGCATGATATTAAAGAGCTCAACAGCTTATGCACATATCGATCAACGTTTACTTTCTAGATTCGTCTGATGACTAGATCTAATGATCTCACCTGTCGGGATGATCAATTAGAAAGTGTCGATCGATGACTCTATAGGAGTATGGATCGATACACCTTTCGCTCCGTCGATCGATTATTCTATAGGAATATCGATCGAAGCGCTTCTAGTAAGCTTTATGCGCGAGTTGAATTGGATGCTCACTAAGTCTCTAGATCAGATCTCGTCTTTCTCTAGTGGTCTTAGCTTCAATAGGATGTATTCAGGATGAAGTCAGGTTAACAAACAATCCTAGGTCAAGATTCTAGTTAGCTACTCTAGAACACAAGCATTAAGAACATCCTAACAATGAATATCACAACTTAGCAATCTATAGTTGTGGCTAATCCCTCACAATCTATTTGAACCCTAAATCTAACAATGGAACTTCTCAGACATGGCCAAGCAATTCATAGTAACAAGATAAAAAGAAACTCATGGATAGACAGATAGAGAAACAAATAATGGAGTTCCAATCACAAATCTCTTTGGATCATCTTTCCAACTCTAAGAATCTCTAAAAACCTTAAACAATAAACTAGAACAAAATAGAAAGCATGCATTGCCTTAAAAACATAGGCAAGCTATATATAGTGAGTTCATTAGGTTAAAAAACTCGTCAGATGAATCTTGTAATTTGGTGAAAACTTGGGCTTTAAGTCGGATGGAACCATTCTGTCTCTTGCGCGACTCCGTATTGATCGATGTCACAGGATGTGCATCGATCGATTATAATCTTGATACGTCCACCTTTGGATACTGATGTCGATCGATGGCACAGAGTGTGCATCGATCGATTGTTGTCTCTGAATATCGACCTCTGGTCTGGTTTGATGATCAGCTCACATGAAATCTCTATTAAGCTCCAAAATACTCCACAATCATCACTTTACTTCAAAATGCTCCTGAACCTGAAAACATACCTAATAGACTCTAAAAAATAATAAATATATCTTAAAACACCTATATACCATGGGGAAAAACGGGTAAAATCCATGGTATATCAACTCTCCCGGACTTACCCTTTTGCTTGTCCCCAACCAAAACAAACATGCAGTTTCTCTGAAAGAGGTTTAAAATAGCAAGGACTCAAACAATATCTAACTAGAATCATCACCTCTACAATGTTGCAAGCCACATCAAATATCTCCTAACTACAGAAGTACTTTATACCATATCTTAGCTTAGCAACCAAATTCATCTAGCCAGCAACTTAGCAAATCATGCCTGATTCACCCCTCTACTGATCTCATTTCTTTGCATAAAATAAAAGTGCATGCTTTACCTTGGAGGTATCGATCACAAGATGTAAGGTTGCTCAAACAAGTATCTGGACCTGCAGGTAAAAAGAAGTTCCTTTCCTTTCTCTCTACTTATTTCTCTCCTAGTCAAGTCTGCTATTATTTGCAAGACATTGACCAAGATTGGACAGAATTCCATGAATCAAGTCTTAATGGTTTTAGCCACAAAGCCCTGTTCACTTCTTCTAGACCTATATTCCAGGATTCTTTGTGAATCAAGCCTGAATGGTTGTAGCCACCAAGTTCTGTTCGAACCCTTTTCCTATAGAATTCTTATGAATCAAGCCTTAATGGTTGTAGCTACCAAGTCCTGTTCGAATTCTTTTCCTAAATAAATATCTAACTAATCCTTTTTTTTTTTGAAAGACTAAAGATTTAAATTTAAATTTCGAAATTTGAGAGAGAGAGGGTAATATATCTATTTACACAAGGCTTTACCTTCCAGACTTGTTTGAAGCATCCGACCCCGTGTATACCAAGCCCCAAGACAAGCAGATGTAGTCAAGTTTGGTTGGAGATCAGCTTTGGTTCCTTCAAACATTCATAGTAAGTGTGCTACTAGTTGACACGTGATCCACTTTAGCATCTATAGTACATTATGCAGTCAACAAATCTAAGAGTGGTGCTAAAGAGTGGTTAGATAACAAGTAAAGATTTTAAAAAGATCATTGTCCCCTTCTTGACTCAATAAAACTTTTGAAAACGAAAAGGTAGAGTATTATAAGCAACTTCCCCCCAGACTTAAATTATACACTGTCCTCAGTGTACAACCAGTCGGAGTTAATGGGATAACATAAATCATAAGTACCAAATTGAAAAGTTTAGAACGATATACCTGACTGAAGTCCGTGTCGATCGATGGCAAGAGAAAGCCATCGATCGTTTTGAAAGTGTCGTTTCCTCGGTTGATACCACTCAAATTACCCTAAGGAGTGACTTTACTCTATCAAATAAGAGGTTCAGTTGTAGCACTTAGGGATCGAATCCACAGAGAGCTAGTGTACAAATAAGATGCAATCTTAATGACTATGCTAGGTTGAAAATAGTTTAAAGTAAAGTGCAGGTTGGAGTAAGGATGAGATTACTCAGTTGAAAGGATTTGGTTTTGAAAACAATAAACAAAAGTAGTTAGATTTAGGGTAAGTATTTAGGAACTCAGGATTATAAATACTACAAAGGCTAACAAGTTGCTTGCATGATATGTCAGAGCTCAACACTTATTAAATGAATACATCAGCTCTCGCATTATTTAGACCATCTATAACTTAGATGCTAAATGGTGTTGCGGTCGGCTACTTCTGCCGCTGGTATCGCTGGATAGTTTGATAGGAATATCGACCGATACACATCTAGCTACGTCGATCGATTACTATATAGGGGTATCGATCGATACGGCTCTAAGCAAGCTTTATGCGCGAGTTGATACAATGCTCACCATGATCTTAGATCAGCTTTCGCATATCTCAAGAGGGTCATAGCATGTTTAGGATGTTATCAGGTATTGCATGTAATAAATCAATGCAATCCAAGTTCATGTTCTAGGTAGCTAAGCTAGAAAAGCATTAATGAACAATCCTAACAATAAATATCACAACTATAGCAATTATAGACTGGGGCTAATCCCTCATATCCTATTTAAACCCTAAATCTAACAACTGAATCTACTCAGACATGGCTAAGTAGTTTATAACAACAAGGTAATAATAGGAGTTCATAGATATATTAGAGGAATGAACACTTAAGTTCCAATCACAAATCTCTTTGGATCTTTCCTCTAGATCTAGAATCCTATAACCTTTGTAAATAAAGAACTGAAAGAAAATGAGTAGAAGCAGAAGAAACTCTTAAAACTTCCATTACTGTAAAAGATTGTATAACAAAAAGACTTGAATGAAAAGAAAGCTTGTGTTCAATGCCAAAACACTTAGGCATATAAATATATGAGTTCATTAGGTTAAAAAACTCATCAGAGGCATTCTTGTAAAATGTGATATCTTGGGCTTCAAGTTGGCCAGGTCCAACTTGTCTTTCAATGACCTCAGTATCGATCGATAGTACAAGGTGTACATCAATCGATTATGGTCTCGATGTATCGTCCTTCGGCTAATGTGTGTCGATCGATTGCATAGAGTGTGCATCCATCGATGTGTAACTCTGATGTCGACCTCTGGACTTGATCTCGGGTGAACTCTTCTTTAAGCTCCAAAAAGGCACCTAAAACATCACTTTTCTCCAAAATGCTTCTGAACCTGAAAACATACCTAATAGACTCCAAAACATAGATAATAGTAGTAAAAACACTCATATACCAGGGGTAAAAACGGGTAAAATCCATGGTATATCAACTCTCCCAGACTTAACCTTTTGCTTGTCCTCAAGCAAACACACAGGCAGTCTTTATGAAAGAGGTTTTGAAAAGCAGGGACTAAATCAAATTCAAACTTAGAATCATAACTCTACTTTGTTGCAAACCACATCTAAGAGTCATCAATCACATAAGCACATTATGCAATATCCTAGTTAAGCTACCTTGATCATCTAGCCAACAACTTAGCAATCATGTCTGACTAACCCTCTACTGATTTCATTTCTGTACATAAAAATAAAAGTGCAGGCTTTACCTTGGGAGTATCGATCACAGGATGCAAGGTTGCTCAAACAAGTATTTGGACCTGCAGGTAAAATTAGTTCCTATCCTCTCTCTACTATTTCTCTCCTAGTCAAGTCTGCTTTCATTTGCAAGACATTGACCAAGATTGGACAGGCTTCCATGAATCAAGCCTTAATGGTTGCAGCCACCAAGTCCTGTTCACTTCTTTTTCACCTATATCCTAGGATTCATTGAAGCAAGTCTTGAAAGGGTAACCACCAAGCCCTGTTCGAACCCTTTACTTATAGAATTCTTATGAATCAAGTCTTGAGGGGGTAACTGCCAAGCCCTGTTGAATTCGTTCCTAGTTAATATCTAACTATTCCTAGAACATAAATTTAAGCTAATTTTCGATTTTTTTTTTTAGCAGAAGAAAAAATTAAATCTAATTTCAAAAAAAAGAGAGAGAGAGGGTGATAAAATTATCTACACAAGGCTTTTACCTTCCAGACTTGTTTGAAGCATCCGATCCCATGTATACCAAGCCCCAAGACAAGCAAAAATTGTCAGGTTAGGTTGGAAATCAGCTTTGGTTCCTCCAGACAATCAATGAAAGTGTTGTCATAGCTGACAGGTGATCAACTTTAGCATCTATAGTACATTCTGCATCAACAAATCTAAGAATGGTGCCCAAAAGATTGGTTAGATAAAAAGTGAAAATTAAATTATCATTATCCCTTCCTTGACTCAATAAAAACTATTTTGAAAACATTTTATTTTTATGAAATCAAAAGGTAAACAGCATCAGTAACATCCCCCCCCATACTTAAATCATACACTGTCCCCAGTGTATAACCAGTCCAGTGAAGACATAGGTAATAATAAAGTACACTGATATCAAAAAGTTTAGAACGATATACCTGACCGTGTTGCGTATCGATCGATGTTGAGTCATCGATCGCTTCTTTTTGGTTCATGTCGATCGATATCGACAATGTCATGTCGGTCAATTTCAGTGGCAATCGTCTAATTGTAACTGCAAAGAAAAATAAATACGAAAAATAAAATCCTAAAAATAAAAATAAAATGAAAAACTACCTAACAGTGGGTTGCCTCTCACTTAGCGCTTTGATTATAGTCATCTAGCTTGACTTTGGATGAGATGAGCTACTGAGGTGAAGTCCAGGTACTTGTTGAGAAACAAGTATCCTCTGTATTTTTCTTCTCTCCGAACCATGCGTCAAATAGGCTTCTTGTGGCTTCATATTCTCTGGTTCGTTTCTCCTTTAACTCAATCAACTCATCGGTGATCCTTTGAATCCTTTCTTCATGACTTTCAATGCTGACCGCGTGCCATCCTATCTTCCTATAGGCATGTTCTGAAAGGTCACTAAGCTTTGCTTGCATTGAATCAAGGCGTTGGATCATCTTGTCTTGGATGGAGCTGGTATCGATCGATTCCTCGGTTGAAATATTGGTCGATGGCTGTTGAAGTCCACCGATCGATGCGCTGGTTGCTCGGTCGATCGATTTTAAGGGCGAAGGTATGCTTGCAAGCTGTCTCTTAATGGCTTTGATTTCTTTCTGCATCCCTTCTATGCTAGATTCCATGCTTCCAACCTCGTTAACAAGCGGCAAATACGTTTGGTCTAGAAGTCTATCTTGTGAATCATCCACGCTTGTATTTGCTGTGTATACATCATCAGCTAATTTATCCAAATCGGCTCTGGTACAGATCTCTGAAGTCCGTGTATTGATCGATGCAACTGCTTGCTTATCGGTCGATGTTTGCTTCTGCAGATTCTCGTGAAGCTTCTCTGCAAAGAGCTTCATCCGGCCGTCGATTTCAGTTAATCGCCTATCGATCGATGTGAGGTTGAGCTCGTCGATCGATGCAATCGATGCAGCCTGATAATCAAGTTGACGTTGGAACTTCTCGGCCTCCTGCTGCGTAGTATCTATGCGTAGTGTGAGTTCCTCCACTTCTTTGTCTAGTAAGAAGTGTATATCAGCAATTTTCCTCTCAACTGCTTTCAGACGGGTCAATCCTCCAAAAGGATTGCAAGGTGCAGCGGAGTTCATATCTGCGTGTGCTTCATTGATAAGGCGGATAGATCTTCTCAGCTCTTCTGTGCAGATTCTAAGATCTGCTAGGTTGTGCAAGATCCCCTCACAGGTTGTGGTTTGTTTGATGCTGAGACGAGCTTCTGCTTTCTTCAATTCTTTCCAGATATCTCCAAGAGACTCATCAACCTCACGCTTTGAGTAAGTGGTCGATGGTGTGGGTTCCGTATCGATCGATGTGGGTGTTACTCCGTCGATCGATATTGATCTTTTCTGGCTATGGTTCTGTGCGTTGCGAAGATCTTCAAGTTCCAGCTCAAGACGTTGAACCTCTTGAGTAATCCTTGGTCTGCACTGAACATCCAGTTCATCTCACTGCGAAGCTTGTCTGTGGCCTCTTCCAACTCTTTTCCATGGAGAGCTTTCCCATTTGCGTTCTCCAAGTAAACCGGTGAACATCTCGTTGATCTCGTCCTTGGTGTAGTTTCTTGCACTAATTCTCTCCTTGTAAATGAACTAGCGTGCTCTGGTAGACAGATGTAGGAGCGCTCGTCCATTGAAGTTCTTTGGAGCAGTTTCTTGATGTCGTCTTTAGAAATACTGATGACGTCACCATCTATTCCTCTAGCAAAACCATTCTCGTCTCTGTAGACCCCATACTCATCTCTCTGCTCCCAAAAGAATTTTCGAACTCCATATCGAAAGGCTCTCTTTCCGAATTAGGGACACTTATCGATCGATGCGACACAATCTGTATCGATCGATTTCTGTTGAAGATATGGATCCTTCCTGTTGAGATGGTTATCCTCAGTCTTCTTTGGCTCGGTTGTTGTGTCTGCCTCCTGGTGCTGGTAATGGTGGTCTGGTCTGTGGCGTTGTTGCTGGAATAGGTTGTGGGATCCATTGGCTAACTGTAGGACGTCTGCAATGTCTTCTTTGGATATGTGGAGTGTTCGTCCATCCATTGAGCGTACAAAACCTTGTGAATCCCTGAAAATACCAAACTCATCCGGTATTAGATTTCGGAAATTAAGTATATTTGAATGTGTTACCTCGGATGGTTGGTTGTATGAATCGGTCGATGGCACTGGTTCTGAATCGGTCGATGGTTGTTCAGGCCTATCGGTCGATTGTACTCGTGCCGTGTCGATCAGTGAGACTTCTTCGGGTTGAGGAATATGTTTTGTGCAGCGGTCTCGACTGCGAAGCTCTCGTACCGGTAGTCGCTTGCCCAGCTCCCGTTTGAGTAGTCTCTGTCTCGCTTGTTGTTGACTGTGTTGTCAAATGGTGCGAGGCAAGTAGTATCGATCGATGGGGAGAAGGCCCTGTCAATCGATGTCGTGATTCTGAGGTTGTGGTGGAGAAGTCGAACTTCATCTTCTCGAAGGTTTTGACATTCTATAGCTCTCTCCTCCTCGTAATCATCAGTATACTCCTCGAGATGAGTAGTATTTGCAGCATATGGTGGGATGTAGTAGTCGTTTTCCGACGTGTTTACTTCGAAATCACCTTCTGGAAACTCCTCCTCGATCTGATTGAATAGTGAATCGATCGATGACCATGCGTGGCTGTCGATCGATGTCGGTTCATCAGAGATGATCGATGAGACAGTGTTTCTATCGATCGATTCTGCGGTCTCTGTCTCGTATTCGCCTTGTGAGTCGTATTCATCTCCACAATAGCAAACAGCTACAAGGTCTGAGTCGTCTTGGATCTTCTTAGGGACCTTGAGGACTCTTACTGGATCATAGTAGACCGTAGGGTTGATCAGGGTTAGGCACAGTTTGTTTGTCTGAAGGTTGAAGACTGCTCCGACTGTGGCTAGGAAGGCTCTTCCAAGTAACAAAGAAGTAGGTAGGGTTATCTTGACGTCCAAGACATGGAAGTCCACTGGAATTAGGGCTTCTCCTATGGTGACTTCAAGGTTTCTCACAATTCCTCTAGAGTTCTGCTGAGAACAATCCACAAAGATGAACGATTCTTTAGTAGGCTCTATCTTGAGACCTAGATGATCTGCTATCACCTTGGGTAAGATGCTAACTCCAGATCCTGTATCACATAGGGCACGTGGGAAGTTGATCCCATGGACTGAGCAAGGAACAACGAACTTCCCTGGATCACCCTTCTTCTCTAGTTTGATCCTCTTCTTCATACTTTCTCTGAGTTGGTTGAACATCCTCTTGATATCTTCTTCTGTCTCCTTGGTCTCTCTGAAAAACATCCACAATCTGTGTGAAAAGTAGGCTTCTTCAAAGGGTTTCTCTGTAGGTATCCTTAGAACTCTCTTTCTCAAACTTGCCAACTCTTTCTCATTAACTCCTCTTTTAAGGTGTTTGGAAACCTTCTCTTTCCTTTTTCTGAGAACTCTGCCATCTTTTTCCTTTTCTATCTCCATTGGATCAATAATATCTGTGGGCTTCTTCATTATGGCGGTTGGTGGGTTTCTGGAAGGCTTAGATTGCTCCCGGAGTGCATTAAGTCGTGCAATATCTATCTTGGGAAGTTGCACTCGGCGTGTGATAATTGAATATCGATCGAGTGCTTCTAGAGTGTGTCGATCGATGTCTTTATCAATCGGTCGATCGATGTCTTTATCAATCGGTCGATCGATGGGTCGTTTGTTCCGTCGGTCGACGTGGTAAGGGCTGGGCGGATGTGGGTGTTTTGCTGCGAACTCCTCGTGAGTAAGTATCTTCACGTCATTGCACTCGTTGGTGGATTCTTCAAGATCCATCGGTCGATGCTCGTCTTGTTCCATCGATCGATTGTTGTTGGCGTACGTCGATCGATGAGGTGAGCCTGACATCGATCGATTCCATTGGTAGCCGCCAATTGTTTTGATCTGGAAGTCTTCCTCTTGCAGCTTCTCTTTCTTAACCACTCTCCAAAAATCATCTTCTATGATTGCACTGACGTTGTGGCCTGTTGTTTCTTCTCCAGTCCCTTTTCCTAAAGCTTCCTGCTTCTTAACAACTTCTCCTGTCTGAATCACTTGGGTCTCTAGTTTCTTCACATGGGTACTCAAAGCATCAAGCTTTGTGTTCAAAGTGGTGTAGACAGCGTCGATTTTTCCATTGAAGTTCACCTCTAACTGTTGCTGGCTTTCAAGAACTTTGCTGCGCATGTCTTCTAGCTTTCCTTCTGGGGTTGGTGTGGGTGGCTTCATGTAAGATGAGTTTCCATAACTCATGTTGTTGTTGGGGTTGCTGCTGTTGAAGTTTCTGTTTCCTTGGTTTCCAGACCTCTGAAATCCGGTTCCACTGGTCCAGTTGACTTCTGCTTCTGTGTAGTCATCTTCTTCATCAGCTTCTGCATCCTCCACTGAGCAGATTTGCTTTTTAGCAGTTTCTGAACATTGTCAAGTGTAGCTTGTACCTCATTTATCTGTTCCTTTCCAAGGAATGCTGCAGATCTTGCTTTTACAATGTTCTTTGTGCTGTTGCTGGATGCTAGGTTGTCTATCAGCTTCACAGCATCTTCAGGATTCCTCGTGGTGAAGTTGCCTTCACTTGCAGTGTCTAGAGCCATCTGATACTTCAGTGCGATGCCTCTGAAGAAAGTGCAGAGCAGCTGCACTTTGTTGAATCCATGGTGTGGGCAATCTCGCTGGTAAGACTTGAATCTGATCCAGGTATCCTTGAATGACTCTCCAGGCTCCTGATTGAATGTGGCAATTTTCCTCCTTAAGTCTTCAGCGCGCGCATCATCAAAGAAGTTACGCAAAAATGCGTTTTTGATGTATGTAAGAGATCCTGGTGGTAGCTGCTTAAGCCACTGCAAAGCTTCTCCAGATAAAGAGTGTTTGAAGAGCTTACAGAGAATGTAGTCCAGGGACTCCATTGGCTTTGATAGCAGATATGAGATCCTCGAACCTCTCCAGATGGTCCATAGGATTCTCACTGGACAGCCCATAGTAAGGTATCTGTCCCACATGGGTGTAGTACTGCGGCTTGAGCTCGAAATCGCCTCTCTGAATAGCAGGGGGACGAATGGCTGATCTGTTGGTGTAGAACTGATCTGGACGGTTGTAGTCAGCTAGTGTTCGAGCAGCCTCTTCTACAGGTTGAACGGCTCCTGTAGGTGCAGTTTCTGGCTCAGGGATTACTTCATTCTGAGCGTTGAGTTTCTGACCTGCTTCATTACGAAGGTGACCTTCTTGGTCACGCAAGTCTCCATTCTCATCTTGTGTGAGAATAATAGGCGCAACCATGAGTCACGGAGTAGTATCGATCGATATAAGGTAAGTGGTATCGATCAATTTTGGATGAAAGATGTCGGTCGACGGTGAAGTAGCGTCGGTCGACGTGAAGGTGCGAGTGTCGGTCGACAAAGACGGTGTCTCGGTCGGCAGGGGTGCGTCGGTATCCGTCGACAGGAAGTTGATGGCGTCGATCAATGCGGAACGGATTTCCTTGCGGATTGAACGTTCCAAGCTAGCAGGGTCTTCTGAGAACAAAAGTTGGGATTCCTTGTTGCTTCTGGTGCTGCTGGGCATGTACCTGAAAAGACAAGAAAAAAATTTGTGTCAGAAAACAAATTATAACGAAAATAAAAATAACCTAGACCTAATCAGATTAGATCCTATTGTATCAAAGCTCCCCGGCAACGGCGCCAAATTTGATACCACTCAAATTACCCTAAGGAGTGACTTTACTCTCTCAAATAAGAGGTTCGGTTGTAGTACTTAGGGATCGAATCCACAGAGAGCTAGTGTACAAATAAGATGCAATCTTAATGACTATGCTAGGTTGAAAATAGTTTAAAGTAAAGTGCGGGTTTGCTGAGTAAGGATGAGATTACTCAGTTGAATGGATTTGGTTTTGAAAACAATAAAGTAGTTAGATTTAGGGTAAGTATTTAGGAACTCAGGATTATAAATACTATAAAGGGTAACAAGTTGCTTGCATGATATGTCAAAGCTCAACACTTATTAAATCAATCCATCAGCTCTCACATTATTTAGACAATCTATTACTTAGATGCTAAATGGTGTTGCGGTCGGCTACTTCTGCCGCTGGTATCGCTCGATAGTTCGATAGGAATATCGACCGATACACCTCTAGCTACGTCGATCGATTACTCTGTAGGAGTATCGATCGATACGGCTCTAAGCAAGCTTTATGCGCGAGTTGATACAATGCTCACCATGATCTTAGATCAGCTTTCGCATATCTCAAGAGGGTCATAGCATGTTTAGGATGTTATCAGGTATTGCATGTAATAAATCAATGCAATCCAAGTTCATGTTCTAGGTAGCTAAGCTAGAAAAGTATTAATGAACAATCCTAACAATAAATATCACAACTATAGCAATTATAGGCTGGGGCTAATCTCTCATATCCTATTTAAACCCTAAATTTAACAAGTGAATCTACTCAGACATGACTAAGTAGTTTATAACAACAAGGTAATAATAGGAGTTCATAGATACATTAGAGGAATGAACACTTAAGTTCCAATCACAAATCTCTTTGGATCTTTCCTCTAGATCTAGAATCCTATAACCTTTGTAAATAAAGAACTGTAAGAAAATGAGTAGAAGCAGAAGAAACTCTTAAAACTTCTATTACTGTAAAGATTGTATAACAAAAGACTTGAATGAAAAGAAAGGTTGTGTTCAATGCCAAAACATTTAGGCATATAAATATATGAGTTCATTAGGTTAAAAACTCGTCGGGGCATTCTTGTAAAATGTGATATCTTGGGCTTCAAGTTCGCCAGGTCCAACTTGTCTTTCAGCCGGCTCAGTATCGATCGATAGTACAAGGTGTACATCGATCGATTATGGTCTCGATGTATCGTCCTTCTAATGTGTGTCGATCGATTGCACGAGTGTGCATCGATCGATGTGTAACTCTGATGTCGACCTCTGGTCTTGATCTCGGTGAACTCTTCTTTAAGCTCCAAAAAGGCACCTAAAACATCACTTTTCTCCAAAATGCTTCTGAACCTGAAAACATATCTAATAGACTCCAAAACATAGATAATAGTAGTAAAAACAATCATATACCAGGGGTAAAAACGGGTAAAATCCATGGTATATCATCGGTCGATATCATTGGCAATCGTTTACTCTGGTTCATTCTCTTCTCTTTTTTTTCTGCATATAAAAATTGAAAAACGAAAATAAGTAACTAAAATGAATAAAGCTAAGAAAAATTACCTAATAATGGGTTGCCTCCCACTCAGCGCTTTGTTGCAGTCTTTAAACTTGACTTTCGAGGTGGTTGGGCTAGTGAGGTGCAAAGTAGCTACTTGTTGGAAAACAAGTATCCACATTATCTCTATTCATCTGGAACCATGTAGCAATGAAGCTTCTTGTGCCATCATCTTCTCTGGTCCATCTCTCATTCATCTTTGTTGCTGCATTTGAGATGATTTGTAGCCTCTCTCTAATGTTTTCAATGCTGAACTCGTGCTTTCCAGGCCTGTCATAAGCATAATCTGATAGTTCATTCAGCTCTTCTTGCATCGAATCAATCGTGTCTTTTAGTTTCATCTCGCGGACATGCTGAAGCTCGGCATTGATCGATGCGGTTTTAGGTGCGTCGATCGGTTCTGAAAGATGCTTGTCGATCGATCTCATATATCCTCTGTCGATCGATACGGATGATGAAGGTCTACTCGCAAGTTCCCTCTGAATGGATCTGATTTCCTTCTGCATCCTTTCTGTGCTTGAGTTTAGTCCACTGATGTTGTTGTTGAAAGGAAAGTAGATCTCATCACATCTTCTATCAAATCTGTCCTCAGTTGTTCCCAGAGTTCTGTATATATCTTCTATCATCTGATCAATGTCTGCTCTGGTATAAGATTTAAGCACTGGTAGTTTTCTGGCGTCGATCGATAAACTAATGGTGTCATCGATCGATTTCGATCTTTCTGGTTGGAAATCGAGTTGCTGCTGAATGATGTCGACTTCTTGCTGTAGTTGGGTTAGTCTCCTGGTCAATCCATCCATGTCATCAGTGAGAGGATAGTAGACTCCATCTAACTTGTAATCAAATGATTTCACCAAATCTTCTAGTGATGTAAGACTCTCGTCGATCGATATGGCAGCTTATGTGTCGATGTGGGTTCCTTCTATCGACATTCATTCTTCTCATGAAGCATAGCCAACTCTTTCGGCATCAACTCACTCCTCTTGGTTAGCCAGTTGATGTTGTTGTTGAGTGTATGGTAGATGTCACTAAATCTCAGATCTAGGGCTTCCTCTTCCCATTGGTTAGCTTCTTTGGTTTTCTTTCTTGTGGAATATTTGGATGGTGGACGCTCTGTATCGATCGATGGTCTAATGTTTCCGTCCATCGGTGGTCTAATGTTTCCGTCGATCGATGGTCTAATGTTTCCGTCAATCGATGTCGATGTTAGCTTATCGGACTCATTCTTGTTCTGAATCCTGCCCAAATCCTCTTTCATCTCTTTCATACTTGTACCCATCCAATTGATGTAATCATGGAGTGGTTGGAAAACATCCTTCAGCTTCATGTTGAATTTCTCTTCTGCTCTTTGTTGGGCTCCTTGAATTCCAGTTAGCATCTCATTTATCTCATCTTTGTTGTAGGTCTCTGGTACTAGTCTGGTTAGTGTGACTGAGCTAGCCTGTTTTGGAAGGCATATGTAGGACTCTTCATCTATTGAAGATCTTTTTAGTAGTCTCCGTATGTCTTCCTTAGATACATTGATGATCTCACCATCTAGTCCACGTGAATATTTAGACTCATCTCTGTATACACCATACTCATCTTTCTTCTCCCAATAGAAATTCCTAATTCCAAAACGGTATTCTCTAGAGCCAAACTCTGTATACTTGTCGTTTGATGGATGGAAAATCCTGCCGAACGATGGTTGTGGTCGTCTATTGGTCGATGGCATGTGTGCCATGTCGATCGATGGTAGACATGTCCTGTCGATCGATGGTTGAATATGTGGTCGAGGTATTGGCTCGAATATGCCAGCTGCATCATTATGCTCGTCTGTAACTTCCTGCTGGTGCTCTGGATTGCTGCGTTGTTGCATGAAGAGGTTGTCTGGTCCATTGGCAACCTGAAGAATGTCTGCAATATCTTCTCTTGATACTTGAAGAATTCTTCCATCTATAGCTCGTGCATGGCCATCTTGATCCCTGAAAAAACCAAACTCATCCGGTGTTAGATTTCCATAATCTATAGGGTCTTGTTTGCATACCTCGGATCTAGGGTTTGGACGCATATCGATCGATATGGATGGATGGATATCGATCGATGTTGCAGCAGTGTTGTTGATCGATGGTGAAGGTTGAATATCAGCTCCTCCACTGGATTTGAAGAAGTCTTCTGTTGTGAAACCTCTACTCATCGTTTCTGCTTCTAGGGCGTCTGATGTTTCCTCTACTGCAAAGCTCTCTTTATAGCAATCATCCCAACTTCCAATTGAAAATTTTCCATTTTTCTTCATGTCAGCCGCCTTAATGTCGGTTGATACGCTGTAGGGTGTGTCGATCGATGCGTGTAGTCAGTTTGACTTGTGATGAGGAGTGTCGATTGATGTAGAGTAGTTTATGTCGATCGATGTTGCATTCCATTGTCTGTAGGAATAATGTGAAAACATTTCTTCTTCTGCAAGAAGATCTTGAATCTTTATACCTCATTACTCCTTGTAATCCTCATCATACTGTTTGTGTCTAGACGCTGATGTGGCAGTAATGATGGAAAAAGTGGGGTGATAATGATCACTTTCCAAACTTTCAACAGAAAAATTGCCATCTGGGAATTCTTCTTTCCATTGAGCGAACTTCGTGTCGATCGATGCCTCTTCTGGTGCGTCGATCGATTCTGATTTACGAAGATCGATCGATGTGTGATTGCTGTCGCCGATCGATTCATCATACTCTGTCTCATACTCAACTTCTGAATCAATCTCTTCTCCACATAAACATACTCCAACGAATCTTGGATCGTCCCCAATCTCTATGCTGGGCTTCTTTGTCTTGAGAATCTTGACTGGATCATAGTAGACATTTGGATCTATGAGAGTCAGACATAACTGGTTAGTCTGCATGTTGCAGATTGCTCCTACTGTAGCTAAGAATGCTCTTCCAAGTAGTAGAGAAGTGTTCCAATTCCGCTTGATGTCCAGGACATGGAAGTCAACTAGAACTATTGCATTACCAATCTGCACCTCAAGGTCTCTGAAGATTCCTCCTGAGTTCTTTTGAGAACAATCCACAAATACAAATGAATCGTCCGAAGGCTCTATCTTCAGACCTAGATGGTCTGCCGTTACCTTGGGTAAGATGCTTACTTCAGCTCTTGTGTCGCAGAGGGCACGTGGGAAAGTGATTCCTTGCACTACACAAGGTACTGTAAACTTCCTAGGATCACTCTTCTTCTTCAATGTGATCTGCTGCTTCATCTTTTCTCTGACCTGATGGAACATTCTTCTAATGTCTTCTTCAGTCTCCTTGGTTTCTCTGAAGAACATCAACAACCTGTGGGTAAGTAGGCTTCTTCAAAAGGTTTCTCAAGTGGGATTCTTGTGAAACTATCCATCTCCTTCTCATTGACTCCCCTCTTCAGATGCTTGGGAACCTTTTCTTTCCTCTTCCTCAAGGTTCTCCCTTCTGTAGCTTTATCAACTTCCATAGGCGCTGGTGCATCTTTAGGTTGAGTGCTGATGGTGTCTGGTGGTGTATCTGAAGGTTTAGATTGTTGTGTGAGTGCATTGAGTCGTTCTGCATCAATCTTTGGTAGTTGCACTCGGTATGTGAGAGGCGCACGTCAATCGATGGGTGATGGAGGTTGTCGATGGATGTCATCATATCTCTATCGATCGATGGCTGGTTCTTGATGCCGATTGATTTTGGGCTGGGTGGATGCGGGTGTCTTGCTGCGAACTCCTCGTTAGTCATTATCCTCAAGGCATTGCACGAAGCACTCGATTCTGCTGATGGTGTCGATCGATGCTCGTCAAAGCTCGTCGATCGACTCGGTGTAGAGTCCATTGATCGATGGTCACTAGTCGACGTCGGTCGACACCAATGTGACTCGCCGAAACTCATGGAACTTTCCACTTCAAAATCCCCTTCTTGCAGCTTCTCAAACTTCACCACTTGCCAGAAATCATCATCTATGATGGCATTCACATGGTGTTTTGTTGCTTCTTCACCTATCCCCCTTGTTAAGGCTTCTTTCTTCTTAATAGCTTCTCCTGTCTGAACCACCTGAGTCTCTAATTTCTTCACATTGGTCTTCAAAGCTTCAAACTTTGTGTTCAGGTTGGTGTAGACAGCATCAATCTTCCCATTGAAATCCACTGTCAGCTTATGTTGACCTTCAAGAACTTGGTCAAGCATGGCTTCTATCTTGCTCTCCTGAGTTGCTAGTGGTGGATTCTGGTAAGATGAATTTCCATAGCTCCTGTTGTTGTTGAAGTTGCTGCTGTAGTTGTTGTTGAAGGGCTTCTGTGAATTCTTATTGAAGTTACTTCTTTGTCCAAAGAAGTTTCTGTTCCTCCCTGGTTTCCAGACCTTTGAAATCCAGCTCCACTGATGAAGTTCACATCCTCTTCTATGTTATCATCCTCTGCATCTACAGCTCATGCATCTTCTACTGAGCAAATATGCTTCCTTAGCAGCCTATGAACACTATCCAACTTTGCTTTTACTTCATCCATCTGCTCCTTCCCAAGGAATGCTGCAGATTTCCTTCTGTCAAAATCAGTGTTCATGGTGCTGTTGTTGGATACTAAGTTTTCTATTAGCTTTGTAGCCTCCTCTGGATTTCTGGTGTTGAAGTTTCCTTCACTAGCTGTGTCCAGAACCATCTGATATTGTAGTGCGATTCCTCTGAAGAAAGTGCAGAGTAGTTGCACTTGGTTGAATCCATGGTGTGGACAATCTCGCTAGTATGACCTGAATCTGATCCAACAATTCGTAAATGATTCTCCAGGTTTTTGCGTGAATGTAGCAATCTTGCTCCTCAAGTCTTCAGCGCGCGCGTCATCAAAGAAGTTACGCAGGAATGCGTTTTTGATGTCGCTCCAGGATGTAAGAGATCCTGGTGGTAACTGCTTAAGCCACTGCGAAGCTCTCCAACAAGAGAGTACTTGAAGAGCTTGCAGAGAAGGTAGTCCTCAGGGACTCCGTTGGCTTTGATAGCAGATATGAGATCCTCGAACCTCTTCAGATGGTCCATAGGATGCTAGTGAGATAACCCACAGTAGGGTGTCTGTCCCACAAGTGTGTAGTACTGCGGCTTCAACTCGAAATCGCCTCTCGAATAGCTGGAGGGCGAATGGCTGATCTGTTGGCGTAGAACTGATATGGACGGTTTTAATCACCCAAATTTCTTGTAGCTTCAGGTTCAGGGATTACAGTCCCATGAGCATCTATCTTTTGACCTGCTGCATTACGCAGGTGACCTTCTTGATCACGCAAGTCCCCATTCTCGTCTTGTCTGAGAATCAGTGTCGCAACCATGTCTCGCGGCTGAGTGTCGATCGATGTAAAGACTGAGGTATCGATCGATGTCGGATGAGAGATGTCGGTCGACGGAAGAGTAGTGTCGGTCGACGGTGATGAGCGAGTATCGGTCGATGGAGAAGATGTCTCGGTCGATGCTGGTGTGCGAGTATCGGTCGACGAACTTGTGTTGATGTCGATTGATGTGGAGCGTTTGTCTTTGTGGATCGAACGTTCCAAGCTTGCAGGATCTTCTGAGAATAGTAGCTGAATTTCCTTGTTGCTTCTGGTACTGCTGGGCATTCACCTGAATATACAAGACAAGTTTTTATTAGAAACAACTAAAAAGAAATAACCTAGACCTAATCAGATTAAATCTAATGGCGATCAAAGCTCTCCAGCAACAGCCAAATTTGATATCACTCAAATTACCTCTAAGGAGTGAGTTAATCTGTCAAATAAGAGGTTCAGTTGTAGTACTTAGGGATCAAATTCACAGGGAGCTAGGGAACACAAAAGATCTAATCCTTAGTGACTCAGCTAGGTTGATTATGATTAACTTTAAAGTGCAGATTCGACCAAGGCAGTTGCTCGGTGGGTTTGATTAAGGGTTTTAACAATTAAAGAAAGTAACTAGACTTAGGGTTTCTATTCAGGTGATCAGGATTATAATCCTATAGATGCCATCAAGTTGCATGAATGATATTAATGAGCTCAACAGCTTATGCACAAATCGATCAGCGTTCGCTTTCTAGATTTATCTGATGACTAGATCTAATGATCTCACCTGTCGGGATGATCAATTAGAAAGTGTCGATCGATGACTCTATAGAGTATCGATCGATACCATCCGTCGATCGATTATTCTATAGGAATATCGATCGACGCGGTTCTAGTAAGCTTTATGCGCGGGTTGAACTGGATGCTCACTAAGTCTCTAGATCAGCTCTCACCTTTCTCTAGTGATCTTAGCTTGAATAGGATGTATTAAGGATGAAGTCAGGTTAACAAACAATCCTAGGTCAAGATTCTAGTTAGCTACTCTAGAACACAAGCATTAAGAACATCGTAACAATGAATATCACAACTTAGCAATCTATAGTTGGGGCTAATCCCTCACAACCTATTTGAATCCTAAATCTAACAATGGAACTACTCAGACATGGCCAAGCAATTCATAGCAACAAGATAAAAGAAACTCATAGATAGGTAGATATAGAAACAAATAATGGAGTTCCAATCACAAATCTCTTTGGATCTTCTCTCCAACTCTAAGAATCTCTAAAAACCTTAAACAATAAACTAGAACAAAATAGAAAGCATGCATTGCCTTAAACACATAGGCAAGCTATATATAGTGAGTTCATTAGGTTAAAAAACTAGTCAGGGGCAATCTTGTAATTTTGTAAAAACTTGGGCTTTAAGTCGGTTGGAACCATCCTGTCATAGGATGTGCATCGATCGATTATAATCTTCATACGTTGACCTTTGGATACAGATGTCGATCGATGGCATAGAGTGTGCATCAATCGATTGTTGTCTCTGAATATCGACCTCTGATCTGGTTTGCTGGTCAGCTCGGATAAAATCTCTATTAAGCTCCAAAATGCTCCAAAATCATCACTTTACTTCAAAATACTCCTGAACCTGAAAACATACCTAATAGACTCCAAAACATAATATATATATATATCTTAAAACACCTATATACCATGGGTAAAACGGATAAAATCCATGGTATATCATTAATCTCTTGCACACTCGTCTCAATAAGACATCCAAAATTGGCTTCTCAGACTGCATCCACTTTTGAACTACCATGTGCTTACATGGCTTATTGAAACCACACATGTTGCATACAAAGAAAGACGTCATATCTTCATGAAAAGATTTTTTTTTAATTTGAAGTTCCATATTTTGATCATTTTTATTTTGGTGTTATTCTCTTTGGTGTTTCAGGTGAATGACAATAATTGGACAATATTCTTAAGATTTTATTGCTTTAGACAATAATGAACTATCAAGAGTAGAAAGCAAAACATAAAAGTAAAAAAAAAAAGAAAAGAAACAAGCTTTGATGGGTTATCACATTCAGAATCAACATGTTCAACATCACAATCTGCATGACCAGTTTCAGAATCAGATACCATAGCAGGGCCAGCAGAAAAGGCCACATATGTGACCTAGGATTAGAGATTTCAATTTATAGGAGGCCTTATTCATGAAATAGAGTCCAATCAAAATTTTTCTTCTCAATAGACATGATTATTAGATCAAGCCACAAATAATTTAGTTGGTAAAACAAAATCAGTTTCATGACTTAAATAAGGAGCATCCAAGGGACCATCTTGAGAAGATTGAAGAGATATATAACACTACACGCTCCAGTGCTGTTCCACCTGAGTAACTAAGGTGCATAGTTTTCACATTCTCTCTAGCTGACAAGGATCTAAAGAGGTACAAGTCTCGTCCACCATCACCGTTGGGATCCTGAGATAAGCTCAGAGGAGCTTTCTTTTCTACACAAAGTCAAGATCTAAATCAGTTGAGAAACAAGATATCAGTATTTTAACAGGGTTTAGTTGAATCTTTCTTCGAGGTTTGGGATCGTTTTAAGACAACATCAAATAATTCTCTCACCACAATTTCTCTCAAAATTTCTGTTATACACCTTCTACAGGGGCAATAAAGCAAGATATCTGCAGTCTCCAGATTCATCTAGAAATGGAGATTTAGTGACCAAGTCTATTGAGGATGATTATTAACTAATTGATAATCTAGAACCAACAACATCAAAAAGTGTTCAGAGTGTGACATGACTATTTGAGGAGCCACTTTTGAAAGTGCACATATATCTAAGCTAAAGGAAATGATGGCTCATATACTAAAGAGCCAATAAGGCAAAAAGAGACAGCTTTTGTCAGGATGTGGTTAACATCAATACGTAAGTATGTGGAATAAGTGATTCTGATGATCATGAAGAGGTGAAAATTATAGGATTCCTGAAGATATGATTTTAGTCAGATTTTCAGGAACCATCCCAACTTATCCTACATAAGCACAAATGTGGAGAATCCTGGGATCAGATCTATCTACCACAACATCTGGTTTTTTGGGCTTCTTCAAAGGTGGATGTATGTAGTCTATGAATTTATTGAAGGCACTATTTTTTTATAAGGAGCTCGCAGTGGTCTTTCTATGTGGACCGATGACAGTGATTAGATTTATTGCGGATCTATTGGTTATTGTCTATACATGTGTGGATGGTGTAAAATTGTATCGATTTTTGGGTAAATTTTAATTAACGATGTAAATGATGGGAATTGACTTCTAGCTCTAGAATTACTTGTAATACCTGTTTTGTGATTTTGCTATTAATGAAAGTGATAAAAATTCATTAATTTTAAGTAGAAGATCCATAGACTCTGCCTTTGACTTCTTTTACGGAATACCATTGTCTTGTCGTTTATCAAAAGGCATATCGATCTAATTATGAGACGGGGCTGGTCCATGTCCTCTCTATGACAATACTATTATACGGTTAGAAACATAATTTATTGATATTAAAGAACTTTTGGTATTTTTAGAGGATACATATTTGACCCGACATGTTTCGGGTAACTTGTTGAAATTATTAGTCAAAACTCATATCCGAATAATTATTACTATACTATTTTGTTTCACATATAAATACTTATACATATCACATAAGTGGAAATATAAAAAATAATTAAAGATCGTATAAGGAAAAAAACTTGTTCGAACAAAAAAAAAGATCTAAAGTTCTCACCAATTCAATGATGGCCAATGATCAAATCATGCATGCGCAACCTGAATTTATAGGTATAAGTGAATAATTCTTTGGTTTGAGTTTGGTTTTTGATTGATGAAAAATATTTATCAATAATTATATTTTGTCTGTTTGTGTAGTTACTGATGGAACGAATAACTATCTGTATGGACAACTATGGAAGTTATGTGCTGGTTCTCTGTTTGATCTTCCAAAAGTTGGAGAAAAAGTATATTATTTTCCTCAAGGGCATATAGAGGAGGCAATATTTTTATTTTTACATAATTATTATATTGTTTCACATATGTTTTTATTTGCAAAACTTACTAAAATATTTGATGATATTTCCAGCTAGTTACATCTATAAACGGTGAACTATGTCAATTAAAACCAGCTTTTAATATTCCTTCAAAAATACTCTGCAATGTTTTTAGTATCAAGCTTAAGGTATGTTTCATTGATTATTTATGTTTATTATTTATTAAATACACATGAGCTATACTGAATTAGTGTAAATGATATTGCTTTGGGTATATTTTTTTTGTATGGTCTTAGGTAGAGACTACTACAGATGAAATTTATGCAGAAATTTTTTGTCACTGATACATCTGTGAGTGGCAAAATAATACTTTATTTCTTTAATAACTTAATTGCAGATCTTCTTAATATCTATTTTAATTAATATTATGAATTTTAATTTTATAGGAAGTTGAAATCCCAACTCCTAACTATGAAAACAACATACAAAACATTAAATATTTTACTAAGGTGTTAAGTGCTTCGATACCAGTAAAAGGTAGTTTTGTCTTGAATAAAAGACATGTCATCGAATGTCTTCCTCCACTGGTATTAACAATTACTTACTTTGATCAAATTGTAAATTTCTATATAAAATTTTGTATCAAATATTTCCTAGGATACATCTCACCTAACGCCAAGTCAAGAGATAAGTGCTAAAGATATACATGGTCGGAATGGAAATTTAAACATACTTTAAGAGGTAACAAATTTTTATTGATATCAAAATATCGTGTGGTGATTACTGATATTTATTTTCTTACAAACAATCAACTAGGTACACCACAAAGACATTTATTCACATCTGGGTTGAATGAGTTCGCAAAAGAAAAAGAGTTGGTTGTTGGATACTCTTTTGTATTCCTTCGGTATATATTTTTCATTTTACATCTCATTTGTTACTTGGACTTTTGATTTTAAATATTTTTTATCACAGAGGAGAGAATGGAGAATCACGAGTTGGAATCAGAAAAGTAGCTCATCATAAACAAGACAACGTACTATCATCATTAATTTCAAAGGAGAGTATGCACCATGGTATAGTTGTTACTGCATTGAATGCTATTAAAAGCAAATGTATGTTTGTTGTGTTCTATAAGCCAAGGTAAAGAAAAACATTTCTTTACTAAATTAAAATTATGAAAATAGTTTATTAAGTAAATACATTTTTATTTATTTGATGTTATGATTTCAGGTCGAGCCAATTCCTTGTCAACTTCCATAAATTTATAGATGGAGTGAATAAGAAATTTAGTATAGGCTCCAGATTTTGATGAAGTTTGAAGGAAGAGATTTTAATGAAATCAGGTCAATCTTGTACATTTATTTTACTTTTTGAGATATGATTGCTTACACAAATGATTTTACTACACTAGATACTATGGAACAATAGTAAAAGTGAGAGATTTCTCCGCTCATTGGAAGGATTCAGAATGGCTAAATCTAGAAGTAAGAATAGTACTAGTTCTACTTTAATTATATTGTTTTAGAATATATTTTTAAAATCAATAAATAATATCCTATATTTTATAGGTACAATGGGATGAAGCTGCGACAATTCCAAGACCTGATAAGGTATCTCCATGGGAGATCGAGCATTTAACACATTCATCAAACATTCTCAAATCAGGATTTCTAAAGCATAAACGTCAAAGCGAAATACATGAGTTTGGTAAGTTAACGCTTCTCAATAAGTTAAAATTTATTTGTAAATTAGTTATCATTCCTTTTTTGACATATTTTATTTCTTCTTAAATGTTCAAATATGTGGGTTCCTACATTGACCCAAGGCAAAGAAGTTGGACATTCAAGCATACAATCTTCAGTTAGATACTCATTCCCTACCATGTCCAAACTAAACTATAATGAGCAAATGGTTCAAGCAATGAAAGAAACGCCAACCACCACCGTGGCTACTAGCTACAGACTGTTTGGAGTTGATCTAACAATTCCCACAAAATAAAAGATTCCATAAAACCAAATGACTCACATAAAAAGTCTAAGATTTTGAAAACCTTTGAAGAAGAAAAGTTTGACCACATCCAAACTAGAAATCATACTAAGGTATAAAATAGATCACCATCTTCTTTTTTTACTTGTTAGTCAAGTTTAAATTATTTATTAGGTACAACTAATACATAGGGTTTTCATTAAAAAAATATGTTGATTATTAGATAATTATATATATATGTGTGTGTTTGCATTGATAGTTTTATTCTGATCTTATTAAATAAAAATTGCATATCTGTAATAAATTTAGATGACTATAAAGTTCATATTTTTTAATATGTAAATTGATCAGGTTCATATGGAAGGAGCTGTAGAAAGAACAGTGGACCTAACTGTTTTTGATGGATACAATCAGTTGATCGATGAACTAGAAAGACTCTTCGATATTAAAGTCACATTGCATATGCTTAATCAATGGAAAATAGTTTTCATAAACACTGATGGAGATAAGATGCTTCTTGGAGAAGATCTGTGGCTGTAAGTTTTATGCTTTTCTTTTCTTTTCTTAATATTTTGGAAAATTAATGAACACTTTTAATTTTATGTAGCAAATTTTTTAATACGGTGAAGGAAATATTCATATATTCAAAACCGGTGCCAAGATAGGAAATTAAGATAACAAATTCTCTGAGGATGACCCAACACTAACGACAACAATCTTACTACCAGATGTCAACAGAAATTAAAGAGAAATTGGGTTCTATCAAGTAAAACTTATTTTATATTATTAAAGATAAGACCTGAAAATGTGTGTGACTTATAACTTATAAGTATATTATGGAGTGTCTCTGCATTTGATAGTGGATGTTTTTCTAGCGGTTGGATTTTTATATAAACAAATTATATCTTTCGTTTTGTTTTTATATTATGGGTGTATGTCATGTGTGTGGTCTTAGGCAAGTGTGCTTGAAGATATGATTTTCCACAAAAATTGTTCAAGGAGAGGAAACTTAAAAATAGTGAGAAGCCAGAAATTTTATTTTGAACAATTTTTGGTACACTTTTCTTGAGATAACTCATTCAGTGTACCAATTGGAGATGTACATTCGAGTATTTATTTAATTCTAGTTCGAGTCTATTCAGATTTCAAACTTCTAGGGATAAAGATATTAGCTATTCGGTATCTCTAAATTTTGGTTCGGCTCGATTTAAATTCAGATAATCCATTTAAATTATTTTAATTTTTTATAAAACTCATATATTCTTTTAATTTCTAAAAGAACTAAAACTAAAAATATAAATATTGCATATAAATTTGAATAATATGCCAAACAACTTAATATATAAATTTGTTTGGCTTAAATATTTGGATAGTGAATCAGTAGAGATTTCAAGTATTTTTCTGAGTATTTTTTTGCTGTTTTAGATATTTATTTTGACTATTTATATATATTTTCAAGTATTTTGGACAATTTAAAATATCTTATATATTTTAGATATATTTTGTATGTTAAATCTAAAAATAATTAATATATGTAAGAATATAAATTTCATCCGTATATATTCGGATACCCAAATAGTTTGGTTCCGGTCAGATTTGGTTTTGGTTCTTTAGATACCGAAATTTTAAATTCGTTCGATTTTTTTTTTCGGTTCGTACTAATTTTTTGATCGGATTGGTTATGTTCTTCGATTCAGATTTTTCCCCATCCCTAGCAAAATTTCTGTTTATAAATATCCTTCTCTCTCCACACTAAAGAGTCAATTCTGAAGGGAATTAGGGTTTGGCGCCGACCAATGGTGTCGCCTCTTGCCGCCGTTGAGATATCTCTAAGATGGGTAAGAGGAGACGCATCCTCTAATCTCCCCCCTCTCTTCAAAGTTCTCTCGTGTTAGGGCTGCATCTTCACGTCGTCTCTTCTTCTCGTGATGGGTCGTAAGTTTCAAAATAGGTGCAGGACAGGTGGCACAATCTGGGCCTCCCTTCAGTGGATGTGGGTCCTCCTGTTTCTTCTCTTCCTAGGGAAGGAGTATCTTCTCCGAGGGTTTCCCCTCTTGTATCTGAGAAAGTCAGTTGTGATGCTACCATCTAGTTAATCTCCTGGAGCACAATATACCTCCCTGCTGGATTTGCTTTGGCCTCAACCTCAGCTCCTACTGGACTTGCTTTAGCCTCAACCTCAGATACTGCTGGAGTTGTTCCCTCTGACTCAAATTGGAGTCGACTCTTCTGCTGGAAAGTCAACAGGAGTTGAGACATCTTCTGCAAAGACGGTAGTGTCTATTTCTCCTGGAATTTGGAAGTATTTGAAAGTAATCAATGAAACATCGAATTTGTAAGAAATTGGAGCCCCTTCTGAACATATCTAAGGGGCCCTTTCGTTCTAATCCCTGATGAAAGTTTGAGGAAGCAAGGAAAGAGTTATGAGAGTTTTTGTTTGCAAGATTATATAGTGAAGCTCTGGATATGGGCAGAATTATTGGCATTGTCAATACTAATTGGAGTCACTCAGGTCCGAGAATATTTTTCCAACGTCTAGGGCCTTTAACCTTTTTACTCAGAGTTACTAGCCCACGAACTCGAGCTCTTGTGTTAGCGGGAAGTGTTTGGATCTTAGCCACATTTAAAATGTGTCTAGCACCATGGTCACCTAAATTCTCACATAGGAACCTCAAAAAACCTAAGCTGTGGTGCGAATGGAGCTTAGAGGTCGCAAAATCTAAGTCGACTCGCCACAACATTTGAAAAGCCAGTTTCTATTACACCTGAGTCTGAAAGAAAATAAAACTTTGAGGTCGCAAAACTGTGGGTTCATGTGAATCTCCAATATGAGCTACCAAGAGGATCGTCTCTGTTTTTGCAAATGTATTAGAGGTGGGTATCTCTGTTTCCTATCGGTGGCTTCAGAGGAAATGTGATTGTTGTAGTAATTTTGGACATGAGTCTAGAAGATGCTCTGCTAAACCTCTAGACCCTACTCGACAAACTAGGACTTCAAGGAGGTCAAGAGTAGAGACAAAAGTCTCAAGAGGAAGTCGAGGTGAGGAAGGTCTGCAACTTATGTATGGAAGTCAACACCCTAGAATGCATCCTGGAGTGGACAACTTGGCGATCTTAGATGATTCTGGACTAGCAATAGATAAAGATCTAGAAGAAACAACTCATTAAGCTGCTATCTCTAGTGATAGAATCGCTGAGGGTGGAGATCTATCTTCCGCTTCAGAAGCGGAGAAAAAAGAGTGTGTTTTCAGAAATATTGAGGGTGATATGGGATTGGAAACATTGAGTATTATACTTACAGTCTCAGACTCGGGTCAAATAGAGCATGGAACACACACCATGGGATACTGTTCTTACCGAAAGAGACACTAAAGGACTGACAAGCTCTTAGGTGATCTCCTTGGACAGGGCATGATGTGCTTGCATAGTTTAGGTTATGCGTCAATGTGAAACATTAATTGCAGGATCTTCAGGGCAACATGGATCAGAATCCATCGCCTTTCTTCTTGGTTTCTAAACCGGAAGAGTGGCCGTAAGGTCAGACGTCACTAATCTATTATCAAATATGTTTTTTGTGTGGAATGTAAGAGGACTCAACAGTGAAGGATGCCACACTACGGTCAAGGAGTGGGTAGATAACCACATTCCTTCTTTTGGATCATATTAATAAATACATATACCACCCTTTAGTAGAAGACAGGATAATATAAGCTCTTACTTGTGGTTGGAAATATTTTGCAAATTGGGATCAACATCACACTGTTAGGACCGTTGTTGTAAGCAGTCCAAATATAATAACAACAATCTACATGTCTAATTCTCAAGGTTACTTGTGGTTTCTTTCTTCCTTTGGATAGTACCAGTGTGACTGTAACTCTTTTTTTATGGATTCAATGAAGTGGAATCAAGGAAAGGTCTACTGTAGGAGCTGGAAAATCTGAATTCTATCATGCCAGTTTTATCCCATCCTTGGGTTTTATCAGGGATTTCAATCAAATCATTCGGACTAGCTATCATTCTCAATCTAAGGATCAGGATGTGGATACAAATGGTATAATTAATATGAATTTGGCAATGTAAGATGTAAATTTTCAAAACGCAGTGTAAGGGGATTACTTTTACGTGGTGGAACAATCAGGAAGAAAATCCCATATCTAAAAAGATTTACTGATGCTCTCATCGACCAGACTTGGGCTCAGCGGTTTCCAGACGGCTATGCTGATTTTTTTGAACCGGATCAATCGGACCATGCACCTTCTCTCTTTAACTTGCCATCTGCATGGAGAAGAGCTCCAACACCCTTCAAGTTCTTCAATCATATAATAGATCACCCGCTTTTCAATGAAAAAGTGAGGTCAGTGTGGCAGACGGATTCGATTATTGGAACTTATCAGATTAAGTTGGTAAGGTCTTTGAAACTGCTAAAGAAAGATTCGAGGAAGATAAATCAGAGGCCTTATAGTGGAATTTCTAACCGGGTTAAAGATCAGAAAAATGTCATTTCTGAATTGCAAAGACGCTTAACCTATATGGACAGTGAAACATCTTATTTGGAGCATACGGTAAAAACGAAACGGCATACTCTTGCTAAGGCAGAAGAAATGTTTTATCATCAACGATCTAGAGTTCATTGGTATGACCTTCGGAACAGAAACACTGCTTTCTATCACAAAATGGTGGATCAACATGCGGCTCATAACCACATTCTTTTTCTGGTTTTTCAAGATAAAATTTTCGTATGTGGCATGGATGAGTTGCTAGCTCATACAACTGACTGTTTCTCAGGTATCTTGGGAGGTTGAGCACTGGCATCGGCTTGTTTAAACACTGAGCTGGAAAATCTTCTGTCATTCTGTTGTTCTTCTAGCTAGATAGATTACTTTCAAAGATTGATTCTCGATGAGGAAATAATTAAAATAGTCTTCTCAATGCCTAAGGATAAGTGCTCGGGACTAGATGGCTATAATATCGAGTTTCTCAGAGCTTCTTGGAGCATTGTTAGTAGAGATGTCACTGAACCAATAAAAGAGCTTTTCTGTAATGGTCGTTTTCTTAAGGATTTGAATAGCAGAAATCTGGTTATTATACCAAAGTCAACATAAGCTTGTTCTCTGGGATACTACCTCCCAATCAATTGTTGCAATGGGTTTATAAAATTATTTCAAAGATTGCAAACCTTATGGAGCCAATCTTAAATGAGTGCATTAGCAAGAACTAAGCTGCTTTTTTACAAGGTTGTGGCCTTGGAGTGTTGCTTGCTTCTGACCTTATCCATGACTATGAGAAAGTGTCATGTTCAAAGAGCTCTATTGTGAAGGTTGACATTAGGAAGAACTTTTATACTATGACATGGGATTTCTTATGAAAAATTCTTTAAGTACATGGATTTCCACCTCTTTCTAAACATGGATCAAGGAATGCATCTCATCTCCATGTTTCTTGGTTGCGTTGAATGGAGAATTGACTGGATTCTTTGGAAGTAAAAACGGTTGAGACAAGGTGAGTCAATATCTCCTTATCTATTCATAATGGTCATCGAGGTCCTCTCAAAGTTCCTTGAATGGGCGGTAGGGCATGGACAGATTAGAGTTCACCCAAAGTGCTATGAACCTCTAGTTTCACATCTCTTGTTTGTTGATGATTTATTGGTGTTCTGTTATGGATACAGACACTTCTTGTCTAGTATTTAGAAGGTATTAAATGAGTTTAAGCTCTTCATTGGGTTGGACATAAACCCAACTAAATCAAAGTTCTTCTTTGAAAGATTTTTAGACAATGAGTAGGAGGTTTTGAGTGACTTTTTGGAATAAAAATGGGAGTGTTTCCAACAAGATACATGGGCTTCTCGTTAAAACCAGGTCGCATCACACAAGCAACTTTGCAGCCATTCCTAGAGCAAATCACATGAAACTCCATTCCTATGAGATATTTTTCTTTTGCATGAAAAATCAAACTTATCACCTCAGTTATTTCTGGAAAGGTAATATTTGGAGCTATGTGTTTAACTTGCCAAAGACTTTCCACACCGACTCTCTCAAGTCATCATCTTCAGAGGAGCTAGAGTAGCATGGAATAACATTTGCAAGCCCAAAAGAAGGTGGATTAGCTATTAGACTGCTCGAGGATTTTAAATTGGTGTTTCTGAAGTATGTGTGGAACTTTTTACAAATGCAGGATCTCTCTGGGTTACTTGGCTGAAAAAAATGTCTTTCACAGTTATTTATATAGGCAAGATATTAGACAGATAAAATTTTGTTACATTATGACATAGACTAGACATTTATTACTACATGATTGTGTTCCTTGACTTTTGTATGGGCATGTTTATTAGTTCTTTAATATAAGGACCGTCTCTTAACTTTAACTCTGAACCGACTCTTAAATAAGATATTTAAGAGATGGTTTTAATTTTCTTAGTTAAAGTTAAGACTAGGCTAAGAACCCTAACAGGGCCTAACACTCTTCCTTAGAGTCCATTGTTATTTACGTCGATTGTAATGGTTCTATTTGCGTTAAAATCATTCAAGGAAAATTCAGTGGGAGAAACTATACTAAGGTAAAAGAGTACTATTTCAGAAATTTCCCTCGAGTAAAAATGGCTTAAAACTTTTGTTTATGAGATATTCCAATGGTAATGCTGTAAATGTGTTTTCTATTAGTGGGTAATGACTTCATGAAGAGGTCTACACTATTGTCATTGGATCAAAATATCTCACTTCAATTTCTATATTCATTTCAGGTTCTTGGGTATATGAAAAGAATTTCAGTGTTATATGTTTGGATATATCGCTTTTGATGTATTTTTCCTTGTTTGAAAAACATGCTGCATTATCTTCATATAAGATTGGTCTGTTTTATACTGATGTAGATACTACTATCTGATTAGATGTGTTAACTTATTTATCTAAGCTGTTTCATTCTCTACTTTCCTCGAGAAATTATTTCAGCATGGTTTGACAAAGTGGCAACAAGTGTTTGTTTCTTAGATGATACACAAATTCCTCCAACTTGAAAATATATCTTGTGATCGAGTTTTATGGGAATCAGATAAATACCACAAAGCCAACCATTTCTCAGCTTGAGTTGTTAGGATAAAATAATCATAAATCATTCGTTTCTTGAAGATAAAAGACATGTTTGATCCCATTTCAATGTCTTAGGGTAAGTGGTTGAATCTTGCCCAAATGATAAATATGACCAATTACAGTTTGCAAGATACATAAGTGCTCATATTACAATTAGATACTCTCAATCTAAGAGTATTTTCTTAGGTGACCTCTAGGGGGCTTTTCCCAGAGGTTAAGAAAATTGAAGATATTTACCTGACATCTCAAAGGAAATATTAAGTGGGAGAGATATTTCAATCTCTTCAATTTCTTAAACAAGAAGTATGGTCAATGTCTTCAATGTCTTGAAATTTATATCTGCTATTGTCCTTTTTTCCTCCTTAACTTATATGCATATAAAAGCAAGCTAGTGTTAGGACAAGATTTATCTAGCTTCTGTGTTTGTTTTCATGATCAATTATTAAACCCTGCATTTTTTACAATAATCTAAGATTAAATGAATTCACAAGTAGCTGAACAACACTGACAACTCTATCCAATGGATGGGTTATATCTTCCCAGTCGAATCCATTGACCTAGGTATTTGTTTGCTCATTATGTGCGTGCAAATGTCAATAATTGCCAAAAAAATATGAAATCATAACAGTATGGATGTGAAGATACATACTTAAACAATTAGAATAGCGAAGTATCTCTTCATTTTCTTCTTGTGATCGAAAATGATCATTTACAACATTAAGTGATCTGACGACTCTATGAGTGCTGAGTGAGTTTCTTTGTCCATGTTCAATCATTTCCACACTATTTCTGTATATGTAGACTGATGCACGAATATATCCTTTTTAAATTATGTTCTACAGATAGTAGATTTCATCTTCTATGAAAAATGGCATGGTATAAATTGAATTTCAGGTTAAACAAGTTAATCTACTTTTTCTAAGAACCAATATTCTAATTTAAATAAAATTCTAAGTTGAGGAATGTGAAGTCTGATGTCTACTCAAATTACCCTAAGGAGTGACTTTACTCTCTCAAATAAGAGGTTTACTTGTAGTACTTAGGGATCGAATCCACAAAAAGCTAGGGAACCAATAAGATCTAATCAGGGTGATTAACCTAGGTTTAATATGATTAAAGTAAAATAGCAGGTTGTTAAGCAAGTAAATTGCTCAGATGATTGATTGAGGGGTTTTTACAATTAAAGGAAAGTAGCTATATTAAGGGTTTCTATTCAGGTAATCAAGATTATAATCCTATAGATGCCTAACAAGTTGTATGCATGATATTGTAGAGCTCAACTTCATATGAACAAATCCATCAGCTTCCGCCTTCTATATTCCTCTATAGAGTAGATCTAATGATCTTCCTTTCAATTCGTTCAATTAGAAAGTGTCGATCGATTATTCTATAGGAATATCGATCAATACATCTTTGGCACCGTCGATCGATTACTCTATAGGATTATCGATCGACGCGATCTAGCCAAGTGATGCTAAGATTTTTCAAGGGTCTTAATCAAATGTTATAATATAAAGGATGTCAAACCAGTTCTAAGTGATTCTAAAGAAAAGGGAATGCAAGCCTATGCTTAATCTAAATGCAACCATTAAGAGAGATGATTTTTAAACTAAGACAATACTTAAATGCAATAAAAGATGAAACTTTCTTTCAATATGAGGAGATGAGATCCATGGGTATAGGAACTTGATCTTAAGTGATTAAGGTTCAATCCAAGATGTCAACTTTTCAATCAATCTAATTCGTTATGCCTAGATACTATGCTTGAACAAACTCTATCCCTAGATGAATGCTCTTTTGCAATGATCACCCAAGTACATCAATTCCCTTTGACTGTAATGATCAAAGCAAACATTAAAAATGAGTCTAATAGCAATCCTAGCTTCTTTAACAACTAATCCCTTAGGTAAAGCAAGCTAAAAGCATAGATGAGTTGGTTCAGGCATTTCATCGAACACCTTCCGGGCGTAAATGCCTAAAGCTCTATGTTTGAGAGGCGAACCCAAATATAGCATTAAAAACACTCAATCATGCAAGGAAAAGAAAGATCTAACACTAAACACCTTGGATCTACACTTAATCACTCTTAATCACCCTAACCCATGAATCTTAAATGGATCTACTTACCATTCCACATGCTTACTCTTAAACCCATGAGAGATTCAAGCTTAATCATGTAGAGAAAGAAAGAAGATGAAATCAAACAATCGAAAACACAAAGATAAGATGAGATTATGATTCAAAGATAAAACTTTCACCAAATTGTAAGATGAGAACACAAATGGATCCCAAAGATGCCTAAACCTTAATCTATAAGATAAAGAATGCATGATAAAGATGACTAAAACAATGAAAATATGCAAGACATCAACTCCCCCACACTAATCCTTTACTTGTCCACAAGTAAACTTTCAAGAACTAAGAAGGAGAGGTTTGAAAGATGGGAGTCACAACCAAAAGAAGCTCTTCTTAATTTTCAAACTAATAACCTTGCATAATCATACCAAATAGCAAGAGCAAAGACTTTTTCGAACTCTAACTTCTCTAGGCCTATATTAACTCCTGTGACCTCTACACTCATCATCATGAATCCACCAACCACAAATCCATCAACTCCCTTACAATCATTAATCAAACTCAATAGAAATCTTGGAAATGGTCAAATGGTCCAAGTCATTTGGTTTGGTAAGAAGAAAGCTTTGATGCAAAGTAAATCAAGGGGTTCAAGAAGGTCTTTAAAGGTGGTTTACTCTCAAAACAAAGTAGCTTTGACATTGCATATAATATATCTAAGAAAGGGATCAACTCATGCATACAATGCTCAATCTCCATTGTTCTACCCTTTTCTCAAATACATAAGTTACACTCTAAATCTCAATGCCAACCCCACTCACTTCTCTCACCCAAAGACTTCCCCAAACACTCAAAGATACTTTCTCACTTAGAACTCTTTCTTTGGAAGTCTACAAGAGATTTTTCATATTTTAAACTCTTATCAGCTCTTTCTAAACATTGCTAGCCCCCTTTTTATTAATTTTTTCTTTTTCTTTTTTTTCTTTATCTTATTTTTCTTTTTTTATTATGGGGCCAAGACTTTTTTAAAAACTAGAGCTTATAATTTTTATTTCCCTTATCCCTTCTAGACTTAATCACTTATAACTTAGAGTTCCATGAGTCAACCTTTTCTTTCCTCTATTTTTTTTACACTCCCAAGATCAATCTTCCCAACACTCACCCTCATCCTAGAAGCTAGACAATATGAGAGTCTAATCTAGCTAAAATGGAGACCAAGCATTGTCGTTCCCAATACTCTCAACATTATGCACATGTAAAGCTTTCCAAAGAAGGCCTCACTCAACAAACAATGAAGGCTTGAAAGGAGGGAAGGGTTTAAGGTAATGGAGTGCCACTTAAGTTTGTCTAAAAGATTGGGAAAATGGATGAGACAACTCAAGTGTGTATAGCCATGACTCAGTACACAAAGAACCATAAGCAAGAGACATCAAGTTCAAATAAGATTGGAGTTTACTTCAAAAGGTGAGGTTTAACAATCAATGAGTTTCATAAGAGTTTTCAAGGCTCGAAGTCTACAAGCTTACTAAAGGATGCTCAAGCTACTTGCCATGATTACAAAGGTTATCAATTTGAAAACTTAGCATGAGCTCTTTACAAGGTTGATATCATCCTTGTCCCCTATGCATGATGCAATCATATATGCTCAAGACTTCTAATATATATTTTTATGCAACTAAATGAATGCTCTAGACTCAATCCTAATGCAACTACATGATTCTTTTTGTATTTTTCAAATTTTTATGGTTTTTCTATGCAATAGCTATCTACAAATGCATGCTTATGACAAGAAACACAAGATGATCAGCAACTTGGCACCTCCCCCACACTTAATTCACACAGTCTCTGTGTTTGTTAAGTGGAGAGAAGGGCCTAAAAGAAAACTAAATGCAAAGACAAATGGTATGTACAATGATAAGGTGAAGGAGTACCTCTATGGAGCATGAGAAGAGGCTGATGCCTCACTCTCGGAGTCATCTTCCTCGTACGTGGAGTCAAGTGAAGGTGATTCATTACCGGAGTCGGATTGGAGAGCTGGTGGGTTCCTTTTGCGACGAAGAAGTTGTTTCATTGTGCGTGATGCTGAGGGATCTACAAGTGGCCGAGGTGGAGGGGCAAGGAAGGCATCAAGGTCAAACTCCTCTGCTTTGCAACCGGCCACAGCTCCTCTAGTCAAAATATCTGCCACTTTTCGCATGAACTGAGCTGAAGCTTCAGCTTGCCTCTTCACAGTCCTACTCAACTCCTTGCACTTGTGTGTGAGCTTGTAGATGGTTCTATCCTGAGCTTTGCTCCACCTCTGAAGAATGCTGATATGGTCATGAGCTTGGCGAAGTGGACCAAGGGGCAAAGAGGCAGTGTACTGGTCGAAGTGGTAACGAGGGGGACCAAAGAGGTGTGCAGTGGCTCTGCTAGAGTGACCCTCATCAAACATGGCTGCCTTGTCTGCCCTCTTCTTGGCGCTTTTCAAGGTCATGGGACCAAGGGCTCTGTGACTGCTAAGGAGGTGCTTCTCACTGATATCAAATCGGATTGCTCCTGGAGTGCTCAATGTGGTGAGAGCATAATCAGGAAGAACCAGCTCAACTTTCTTTGCACCTCTCAGGTAGGAGTAGACACACTTCCCATTGAACCTCCCAGAGAAGTAGTGAGCTGACCTCAAGTAGTTTAGATCCATGAAAGAGGGACCAGCTGCATCATTTCCCAAACTTATCCCCATGTGAGCAAGCAATGGTGTTATCAAGCCACCAATCCCAATCTGAGCGTCAGGGTCTCTGTTTGACCAGGCCCAATCCTTATAGTACATGAGGCGTTGCACAAAGAATCCCACCATGCCAAAATCCTTGTAGAAGTCGCTGGGAACCAAAGGGAGATGAGGGGGTAGAGCACACTGCTGGACAGCTTGGTGTAGAAGTTTCAATTCATCTCCAGAGTCTGTTCCTACTTCCTTCCTGGGGAATATGATATGGACAAGCAACCTGCGGAGATAGCGCACCGAAGGATGTCTAATGGAGGCGTTCTTGTCCTGGTTGGCACTCCTGTTCTTGCCTGATAACAGCTTCCAAGTCAGGCTTGTGATGTTCATCTCTCTTTTGACCTTGGAAAGCTTGGGAAAGGATGTCTCTTTCTGGTCTTGAAAGCCAAGCACTTCCTCAATCTCCTTGAAGCCCATGGAGTAGGCTCACCCATCAATCTTGAACTGTATCTTCCCCCATCCTTGCTTCACATGCTTGGAGGTGTGAAAGGTGGCTTCCAAGGATGCCAAGAATTGGCATGAGACCTCTTTGTGTGTAGGATGAGCCATAGCGTAGAGGCAGCCCATGTGCATGTGGTCTAGCATTTCTTGGATGTCTTCTTCAATCATTAACTCCTTCAGGACCATCCTATCAAGAAATCTGGTTGGAGGCCGAGAAACACCTCTTCTGAATTGCTCTAACAGCTCATCTTCAGTGGGTTTCTTCTTTCTATCCCTGTGAGCATTGAAGTTCTTTGTTGTGTTAGGATCCTGCTCAGCTTCACTGCCCTCCTGAGAAGGTTCCTCTCCACTACTTGCACCTTCTTGCTCCAAAGGAGGAGGTGTCACACTTTTTTCTTGGTGTCTTAGCTTTGGTGGTGGGAGCTGGTTCATGATGACCTCCATTGTTCCCTTTCTCTAAAACAAGAGCTCCCACACTGTTAGTCCTTGGCACTCTAGCTCTCTTGGGAGGGGCTTGCTTGTGAGCAATATCAGCCACACTCTCATCAACAACAACTCTCTTGCCATCCCTTTTAGCATGTGCCTTCTTCTTTAGCATGGCCAAAGCTTGTTGTCTACGCTCCTCTTCTGATTCATGCATGGAGCCTAACTCTTTCCCAAACTGAGCAGTCTCTCTTTGAGCAGCCTCAACCCTTTCCTCTTCAATCAAGTTTGCATCCTTCCTCCCCATTTGGTACCTGAAACATTTTAAGTCTTGGAAAATATTAAGCACAAGGAAGGAGAAAACTTTTGAATGAGAGAAACTTGAGTAAACAATTGTGAGCTCAATTTAATACCAGCAACCCAGCAAAAGCTATCACAATGCAATCAAGCTCCCATGCTCATAATTTTTTTTTATGAACATGAAAATCTCAATCAAGCCAAACTCAAGAGAAATCATCAATCAGATTGAAATTGCAACTTAATCAAGTTCTAGAACAGCTTATCCAATCAATATAAACCACAATCAACCCCAATTTAACAATTAGTAAAAAAACCCCAAATCACATGAACCCTAATTTCTCAAAGTTCAATTTCAAACCAATTCCAGCATGAAATCAACTACCCAGCATGATATATAAGTTTTCCCTAGTCTATTTCACAAGAATCTAGCAAGAGAATGGTCAAATTTCAAGTTCAAATTTGTAGGGTTCATGAGCATTACGAATTTGAACTTAAAGAAACCATACCTTGCTGTGGATGAATGGAAAAGATGAATGGATTCAAGATAATAGACTAAGAGGGTGAAGACTTGGGTGTAGGAAAAAGAATGGAGAGATTTGGTGGAGATTTGAGTGACATATGAGGTTTTTGGTGAATGGAGGCTAGGGAGGTTTTTAGATTTGGGAAGAGGATGAAATGAGGAGAGAGAGACACGATTTTTAGGTTATGGGGTGAGCCAGGTCGGGTCTGGGTCGAAAGAGGGAAGAAAAACTTACCTGGGTCGTCGGCCGGGTCGTGCGCGGGTCGGGTTGGATCGACTGACCCGCGAGCTTCTTCCCGCGTTGCGCATCCGTACGATCTGTCCCGCGCGTATCAGGTCGCGCGTCGTCTGTCCCGTGCATCCCGATCCCGCGCGGGTTGTCCGTCCCGCGCATATGCAGCCGCGCGTTTCGGACGTTCGTACTGCATCCGGGTCCCGCGCAGGTATGCCGTCCCGCGCATATGCAGCCGCGCGTTCCGGACGTTCGTACTGCATCTGGGTCCCGCGCGGGCATGCCGTCCCGCGCATATGCAGCCGCGCGTTCCGGCTCTCGAACAGGTCGTCTGTCCCACGCGGGTCATCTGTCTCGTGCAAATCTGGCCGCGTGTTCTGGTTCCTGATCGAGCCATCTTTCCCGCGCGGGTAGCTCCACCCGGTATACGCCACCCGAGCGTTCTCGGCCAAAGACTGGCCGGCTTGTCCTGACCTCAGTTCCTGGCCGTTCCACCTTTTTTCAGCCTTTCCAAGCCTTATTCAAACCATCTCAACCATACTCATTACTCTTCATCCAAATGTCTTGAAAAAGAAATCCTAATGCAATATTTACAAGGATAGACATGGGACTTCCTCCCAAGTGAGCTTGTTAAAAGTCACTAGCTTGACTTTGCTCCTTTGAGATTAGGCTGGGGAAGGATCAGAGAGTGGGGTTGATGTCCCATCCTCCGTTGGTGTGGTGACCATGTACTGCTTGATTCTCTGACCATTCACTGTGAAGTCTCCACCTTGCTTGTTCCAAAGCACAATAGCTCCATAAGGTCTCACTTCCTTAACCACAAATGGACCAGACCATCTTGACTTGAGCTTTTCTGGAAATAGCTTCAGCCTAGAGTTATAGAGAAGGACTTGATCTCCAGCCTTGAACTCTCTCTTGAGGATGTGCTTGCCATGAAAGGCCTTAGTCTTCTCCTTATAAATCCTTGAGTTCTCAAAGGTATCCATCCTTATCTCATCCAGCTCATTGAGTTGAAGAAGCCTCTTTTCCTTGGAATTCTTGATGTCAAAATTAAGTAACTTAAGAGCCCACAATGCCTTGTACTCAAGCTCTACTGGTAAGTGGAAAGCCTTCCTATACACAATGTTGAAAGGTGTGGTACCCAAGGGACTCTTGTAGGCTGTCCTATAGGCCCAAAGTGCATCATCAAGATTATCTGACCAATACTTCTTCTTAGTCCCAACAATCTTCTCTAGAATGCCCTTGATTTCCCTGTTGGAGATCTCAACTTGGCCACTGGTTTGTGGGTGATAAGGTGTTGCCACCTTATGCTTCACTCCCTTCTTCTTGAGAAGCCCTTCAAACAACTTGTTAATGAAGTGTGAGCCTCCATCACTTATCACTACTCTGGGCACATCTTGGAAAGATAATCCTTTTGAACATCCTGACCACCACTCTGTTGGGGTCAAAATCGCTCACGACGGAATCAACGACTGAAAGTCTCTAGAAAGTATTTCTCGAAACAAAAAAGTTTCGTATGATTTGAAAAGAAGTCATACGAGATTTTCTCAAATTAGAATATCCGCAAAAAAACAATCAACAAAGGTTGGATAGGAAAATAACGGACGCGACCAAGGCCCGGCGCGAGCGCCGACCTGGCCCGGGCGCGAGCTCACCGTGCTGGTCCGGCGGCGGCGCGCTCCCCATGCTGGTCGGCGCGGCGTGAGCTTGCCTGTGCTGGTCGGTGCGGCGCCGGCTCGCCGTGCTGGTCCGGCGCTGCGAGCTCGCCCATGCTGGTCCGGCGCCGGCGCTGGCTTGCCGTGCTGGTCCCGGCGCCGGCGCTCGCCTGCGTCCAGGCTCGCGGCAGCCCGTGCTGGTCCCGGGCGCCGGCGCCAGCTCACCCGTGCTGGTCCCGGGCGCCGGCGCCAGCTCGCCCATGCTGGTCCCGGGCGCCGACGCCAGCTCGCCCGTGCTGGTCCCTAGCGCCGGCGCGAGCTCATCCGTGTCCTGGCCCCGAGTGCCGGCGCGACCAGCCTATTCCCAGCCTGTCCGATTTAGATCGCACCTCGTGGCTTCCGTGAAGTCGTAACACCTTAGCTACGGACCTAATGTTCCTCGGTTCGGCTCGATTGGAGTTATCCTCGAAGTTTTACGACTAGAGCTAGGAAGGTTGGTTCTTCCGCAAAGTGTATCGTGTAAAACAAGGACGATCGACTCAAACATCGATTCTTTAGGCTATACGATTTATTTTGCGGAAGAGATAATCTTTCCCAGAAATCGTATGAACGTTCGAGGGCTTAAAACGTGTCCACGGACTCACTTACGATTTTGGAGATCCAAGCCCAATAGGAGCTATGACGATTTATCCTAACTCACGGAAGTAGGATAAATGCTAAGTTTCTGCGGATAAATGTCAACTCTCGAGGATAACTACGAAGATCGACAGAAAATGGAATATTTCCAAAAGAGATAAACTTGGGCCCAAAGGCGAAAGGGTAAACGGGCCACCGATCTAAAACGACTATATAAGGATGGCTGGAGCAGAAGAGAAAGGGATCCAAAAATCTGAGAATCTAGACTTAGAGAACTCCTGCTAGCTCGGAAAACTTAGAACTTAGGTGGTTAGGCCAGCCAGGCAGGACTTAGAACGTCTGGCCGCCTCTTGTTCTAGTTTTATCTTCTCCGCAGACCTCTGTTCATCTCGGAAGGATCTAACAATTTTTTAACTTCAGAGTCCGCACATAGAAACCCTAGGCGTTATCTTCAACATGCCGGTGTCTATGACAAACGTTCATACTAGACGAACTCGCCCAGGCAGTTCGATCTCTTGTTCAATTCTTTCTAACTGAACTACGTCCGACTTGATCCTCGAAAGGGGTACGTAGGCAGCCTTTCTTAAGGTCCAGTCCCAAATCTTAACAAAACCTTTTCCGCATTTATTTGGTCACTTGTCGTTGGCTGTCGCAGAGAATCCAGACCTCAAGGAAAGTAGGGTTTTCCTTACTTTCCTCCATCATTATTCATTAAAATCGACGGTGTGAATTTCGGTTCCCACAGTTTGGCGCTAGAAGGAGGGGGGACGGATTACTCTTACTCATACGGCCGCAAAACGCTTGATCGAAGCGATGTCCGGAAATATGAAAGAAAAACTTGCAGTTTGCGTCAACAATGGTAAAACAACTCCAGCAGCGACTGTTCCTACGGCCAACGCTTACGCCACGGTGCTCGAGCAAATCAAAAACCTAGCCGCGGCTTTCCGCCACAGGAAGAGCACGAAAACGAGCTCGCGATTTCTCTATCTAAACAGAAAGGGCAACGATAAAATCTATCAAACCCCAAAAATTCGTCTTGTTACCAAGTTAGAGAAATCGCAAAGAGCAAGGTTTCTACAAAAAAAAAATTTTCGAGAACCTCTCGGAAAAATAAAACTTATTCTCCTCGAAAACTTGGGGAAAACCTAGATTACTCGTGGAATAGAAGCACGGCAAATCGGGTCACCAATTCCCATTGCCGTACTTCTTCCGAACAACTCTCGGGAAGCAAACGACGAAACGGGAAAAGAGCTTACCAATGCTTCCCAACCGTCCGAACCACCCAAGGGAGGCCAAAACCCGACTGTCCCGACCAGTTAGCCATACGACAAGTTCGGTCTGTCTCGACCAGCTCGCCGTAAGACAAGCTCGGTCTCTCTCGACCAATTTGCAATATGGCCAGCTTAGTCCTTCTTGACCAGTTTGGGAAGAACAGAGTTGATTTCTATAAACCTACTCAAAACCTAAACCGGTTAACTAAGAAGTTTTCTGAAATCTAAAAATTTTCGCGTCATTGCGAACTCTCGACTTTTATCCGCTAAGCTTACTTTCGGAAAACTACTCAAAACTCCTTTGGATCAATCCTACGGAAACGAGAGAATTTCTGATTAAGTTTAATAACAAAATTACAGCTCTCCGCAGCGAGAGTGTCGGATATTAAAATTCGGTAACATCTTACGGAACATCATTCGTAAAGTCAAACAAAATCATATCAAACAACAAGGTCTGAGATTTGACCAGTTCGCTCATGGCTTGACGAACTAAGAACCTCATCCAAATGACATCCTGTCCATTGCTCCCTCTTAGCCTGCTTCTCCTTCTTTTGTTTCAACGATTTCGAAAATTCCTTTGGTACATAAAATGCAATCTGATTCTGCCACGTTGAGTCGGAAACATCTATTCATAACGCTTGATAGACTTTTCAACAATATACAAACCGCACCTGTCAATTTAGGGAAGTACGAAGAAACGGAGACATGAGCTTAGACGTTGATATCTCTCCTACGCTCCGATATTCTCATCAGAATTTCATCGAAAATCAATTCATACGAAATTCAGTATCAGACTTTTCGAAGTCCTTTGATGTAGAACCAAAAGTGGCCATTCCGAAACGCCTAAAAACCTTCGATGGAATACACATTCCTTCTCGTAAAAACTATCACTACGGAAGGTGAAACACAGTTCAGAAGACAAAAGAAGAAGAAGGAGGAAGAAGGGGCAATCTCGAATCATCGATGAGACTAAGGTATGTCCGCCTTAGAAAGTTTTAATCGGGCTCTAGTTTTTTGTAGGAAAGGAATGAAAACGTCTTAAAAACTTCCGTGAAATTTAGGGAACTTAGAATCTTGGTGGATAGTCTAGCAAGCTAAGTCTTAGGCAATTTTTCCAGTCTTTTTCTACTGTTCCTTGACTGTCCAGGCAGAACATGCAAACCGATCTAATCTCGAAAACCTAGAAACGATCGCCACATTCTCAGCATAATCATTCTGCTTCCTAATCAAAAAAAACGTATACAAGCCTTCGAAAGAACGGTTAACCCGTTTTCTTTCAGAATAAAAAAAAAGAAGAGTAGGTAAGTATACTATACTCGATATTTCCATCCTTGAAAACTTTTGCTTCAGCATCAAGACAACGCTTTGACAAAGCAAACTCGCAGCAATAAGATTCGTCTAAAAGCTAGCGGCATAGCCCAATCGTTACAAACATAGTCTTGAAAACTCTACGTCGTCTCTCGTCGCAAACTCGCGACTAGAAACGTGTACCAACGCCAGACTAATAGCACGACGGTGAACTACGAAAATAATGAAATAACCTTCGTAAAACTCCATGAGTAATTCAAGCAACTTTCGTCCAAAGGTTGAAATCATAGCGGAAACATCTCCCGTGTAATCCGCGGAAACATCGCTAGTTTGACAATCTGCGATTTTCTATCTCCATGAAACCGGTCATCCATTACTTTCGTATAACAAGAACATTTTATGAAAAAAAACATGATCGGTCTCATGCAAAACAACTTCGCAGTACACAAAAGTGAATGAGGAAAACATAATCCGTGGTCGCAAATATAGCAAGTAATTTGTGAGAAACACTCTCCAGTTACCTTTACGAACGCGGGTCATCCCTATCTAGTCGTAAAGTTCATACCTATGTAGTCGTACATATTGCACTATTAATATCCACTCGAAAATCACTCTCAAAGCACAAGAATCATATAAAGTAAATGGGAAGATTGAATCTTCACAAGAAACAGACGGGAGTGCTCGGTCACCAGAAAAGTTCTTTTCAACTCCGCATAGCTTTTCCTCGGTTTCTCGAGTATAAAACTCGAGGAACCGAGGAAAGCTACGTGTGGTAGACAAGAACTATTCTGGAACCGTGCTCTCCCGTTTGTGTTTTTTAAAAACAAAAAAAACAAAAATCGTCCCTAATTCGTCGTACAGGATAAACAACGGTCGTCCTTAATTCGTCGTAGCTCGAAAACACGGGTCGTCCTTAATTCGTCGTACATCAAAAACACGCGTCATCCCTAATTGGTCGTAATCGTACGACGAATCCCACAATCCTATATATACCCGATCTCCATCGAGAGAAATCAGTTGTTCTCTAGTCTCTCTCTACCTTCGAATTAGCTTCTCTCTCTAAGGTATGTTTTTTTTTGTTTAGGTGGTTAGTTAGGGAATTTAGATTAGATTAGGAATTAGTTTAGTTTAGGTGGTTAGTTTACGGAATTAAATTTGATTAATCCCAAATAAAAATTTTAAATTGTATTTTTAAAATCAGGTTAAACAATATGTCTGGTAGGCAAAAACTTAGGAGCAGACAGAGGTACAAGACTACATTCTGCAATCCATCAGCTTTTACTTCCGGTGGTGAGACCGCACCGGACCTTGTCCCTGAGAGTCAATCTCAGGGAATATCACCACAGACTTCAAGTCAGCAGTCTTTGCCTCCGCCTCCGCCGTTTGTGTCTCCTCCGCAGCCTCAGCCATATCCCGAAGATGTTGCCCCACCTCCTGCAGCACCTGCCGGGAATCCGGGAGGACTTCATCCAGATTTGATGGTGCCACCCAATGCTCCCTATGCCAGGTAAACGGCCGAGGACCTGATCCAAATGCCTGGTCGGGAAGGTTTAACCATCATCGACCCCGATCGACCACCAAACACAGTTTGGTAAGTAATATATAACTTTGACTTTATTTTTAATTATTTACATATTTATTTTATTTAAAATTATTTAAGTTTTATTGTTCGTCTAAATTTTTCAGGTTTAAGACGGACAATGAGTTAGGATCATCTGTTTCGGATTGCATCAAGTCGTACTTCACTGAACCGCATCCGAACTGGAGTCTTACACCTGACTACATTCGAAGGACGTGGTTCACATGTTTTGCGGTAAGTAATAATTATTTACTTTTTATTAATTTAAAATTTAAAATTTATTTAATTAATTCAGTTATTAATAAATGAATTCTTTTTTGTAGCAAAAATGGAAATGGTCTATTGCCGTCAACGAGAAAGTCAAACAGGCTTTCAACGAGAAGGCAATGGCTCGTCTTAAGAACAATGTTCCTGACTGGAAAGAGAAGTGGCGGTTTGAGGGGGATGCTGCAAAACCGTCGTTCCTCGGCGACTATGTCTGGACCGGTCTCAAGGCTTATTGGACGAAGCCTCGCAATGTTCGCACGTCCAACAACCGGATGAAACGTGACGCCGAGGGTAATCTGTCGTTGCCCCATACTTCTGAGCAGGTTCCCCACGTTGGAGTCGCCCTAAAGATGGTAAGTGCAATTAATTTATTTTTGCAAAATTTTAGTTACCTACTAATTAATGCTCAAACATATAAAAATTTTCTACGTAGGCCGCTGAGACAGGGGAGCCACCATCCCTAACAGAACTTTACAAGAAGACACATAGCCATAAAGATAGCACGTTCGTGGATGCTCGGGCAGAAAGGATCCAAAACGAAGTGGAGACTCATATCCAGGAGGTCGAGACCCAGTTGTCTCAAGAGACCCCGGATGCCCCACCGGTCCAGTTTTCTACCGTCGAAAAAGATGAAATTTTCGAACAGGTAATTTATTGGTTTATTTATCTAAATTTCATATTTTTGTTATATATATTTAATAAATGGGGATCGGTTCGTTGAACGATGTTCCTAGGGAAACAGCGGCTTACGCAGCTACAAGGCAGGAGGAACATGTTCAGCTCCGAGCAGATTTGACGGCTGCCAACGGAGTCATTTTGGAGCTGCGGTCCGATAATCATCTTTTGCGAACAAGTTCGAGCTCATGGTGGAATAAAACCCGGAGGTTGCACGGATATGGCGGTCTGTACGTCCGCGCTGCAACCCCACTCCCGAAGAGCAGGCGGATTTAGAGAGACAAGCTGATATCCATAGTTCCGAGCTCCGAACTGATCTTAACCTTTCTTAGTTAATTAGGTTAATTTTATTTTTGGTTTGTATGCATTTTTAATACTAAATTATTTTTAATATATTATATTTTTAATTGTAAAATTGGTAATTAATTTTTAGTCATTAATTTAAAAAATCAATTTTACTAATTAATTTTTTTAAAAAAATTTGTATTATTATTTTTTTATTTACAATATTAAAAGTCGATGTAAATTAGTCGACAATTTAACGTCTACTTTACATCGATATAGAAGTTATGTAGTCGTGAATTTAACGTCTACTTTACATCAATATAGAAGTTATGTAGTCGTACGTTTTACGACTACTTAACGTCGAAATCGACTTAATGTAGTCGTACAGATTACCTCTGCTTAACATCCAATATACAACAATGGCTTCCGTCGACCTTACATCGATTTGGTACATCTAGTATACGTCGAAGTTACGACGAAGCAATTTACAACGAATGAACATCGATATTTATTTGTCGTACTACGTACGACGATTGTACGTCGTACGACGATTGTACGTCGATTGGCCTTTAGGACGGATGAATTACGACGAAATGAACCTTATAACTTTAAATATAAGATTTTATGCACTCCAAAAGCAATTTACGGTTTTAAATATTGAAACCTCAAATATAAGTTTCCTTACTTTTCTATTCTTGTACTTATATAACTTTTAAATAATGTTATCAAATTTCTTGTTTAATCATTTTAGTCCTTTAAAATTTTAATACAAAATATTTAATTAACACTACAACAAATATTATACAAAGATAATACCACATTAAACAAATACAAAATACAAGAAACTGAATATACAAAAACATCTCAAACATATAAATATCACGTAAAATAAAATATTAAAATATTACAGCAATATTAATATTCAGGTAAATTTGATTTAACACTATCGCAAAACCAACAGATGCATCATGATAAGCTTCCCCCTCCTGAAGAGCAGCAGGAACATGCACCAGCTCAAGCTGTTGGCTAAGAGTTCATCTCGGTCTTAGAATGGGGTTCGAAGAATACGCAATAGAGGAGGACTGCGGTGGAGAGCTGTTGTAACGTGAATGAGGAAGATCCAAGACAGAGAGATACCAAACTGAGCAGGTTGCACCACTGGCAAAAATCATAACAAGACAACGAAGGTTTGGGTCTTGGCTCGTCGAAGATTGAAGATGCTTGGACGCGAGGAATGCAGGTTCACACTGTAGACTGAAGCTCTCGGTGGAAACGAGGTAATGAGACTAGAGTTTGGACCAATAACGCAGACCACCGACACGGATTGCATAAGACCACAAAATATTGGCAGGGATCCACAGCAGATAACCGCGGAGGCTCGCTGCGGAGAAGATTGACACGCGGTGGAGAAGTCAAAGGGTGGATCGATCGATCCACTAAACCGATCAGTCGACCGGTTAACTAAAAACTAGATTTTACCGCGATTTACATGATTTAATCCGAGATTGTTTAGTTAACCCAGTTTAATTTTTAAAGCCTATACTTATGTATTGAAAGGCAAGAAAAACCATAAACTACCTAAGCTTTGTTTCATCTTAATTTCTTTTTTTAAGCTTTACTCTTGTGAATGTTGCTAGTGTTTAAGGATTTACTTTGTTAATTTTGTTTATTTATCTTCTAATCTCTTCATTATTCATCAATCTATCATGGGTTTGTGTGGTTTCATGGAGATTAATGAATAGAGTCTTTATAGCTTTTGTGTTTGGTAGATTAGAGTGAAAGATGGATGATTTGAGATGCTTATGACTAGATTAACATTGTTCCATGTTTGTTAGATGTTCCTAATGCTAGATTAATATTAATCAAGTTGATTTAGAACTTAAGCAATTTCATGCCCAGAGGGTGTTCGATGAAATGCTTGAATCAACCTAATATTATACATATTTAGCCAACGGGGAATTGATGCTAGAGATGTTTAGTGGTTAATGGACTTATGATTTATGCATATGCTTGAATGTGTTAGGCCAACGGAAGTTGATGTTTGATGCATGATTAGCATATGAATTATTGTCACGGGAGAGTATTAGTCTATTTGAATGTGATCTATGCCTATGGAACTTGTTAATTGATTATAAATGGCATCCTAGATCTGAATTTTATCATCTCTAATCAACTACCTTATCCAAGAGCTTGCTTTTCCTTGTTTTATCTTGTAGTTGCTTTTAGTTGTCTTTCTATTTCACTAGTTAAGATTCTTCCCATTTTCCTATTTGCTTAGATCAAAGAGGTTTGTGTATTCTTAGTGTGATAGAACATTAGTTCTCTGTGGATTCGATTTAAAGTGTTATAATGACATGCCATTCGATTGTGGCACTGTTTACACATTCAGTAGATGTCGACCCGGAAGGTCAAGCGCATCAAGCACCCTTTGCCCTACTAAAGGAAAGCCAATCGACAGCTCCGTCGAGTAAATGACAAACCAAAGTACAGAGATGATTAGAAAAAGGCTGTGATCCCGAAGTATCTGTGACTGGCATCCAAACAGAGGACAGCTGGCTGGGGTCAAAATTCCTTATCGAAGCCTTCTTCATTTCGAATAAGAAGTACTTCTCTCTTCATTCATCTCTACCCAAAATCTCGGTGAGGATTTTACATATCTCATGAGGAGAGAAGTGAAAACTACTCTCAAACCCAAGATTCCACTTTGTAGAACTAAGATTAATCATGTCGAAAAATCAACAGAACCCCCACTTCTTGAGAAAGCACCTGTAGGCCCAAAATGTGGTGGACAAAATTTAGGGTAGTTTAAGAAAAGGCTCTCCGACCTCGAGTAAAAATGACGGAATGGGAAAAACTAACCCGCATTTTTCAAAGACAAATGAGAATATACACACAACCCTAGGTTTTACCCACTCCGTTCAATGGCCGCCGGCATAACAATCGTATCTAATCGGCTACATGGAAAGACATAAAAAATGATTAAAGTGTCGTCCATCATCTTCAATCGAAGGTGAGGGACAATAAGCTCAAATTCTTGAATCTCGGTGGTTGCATGTCTTGCCATAAGAGGGTAGAGAAAACAGAAAAAGAAGATGGAAAATCTATAGTCTTCAAGAGAAGAAAGTAAAGATATCAGCATCGAGGTATAAATAGAGTAACATCAAACCTAGACATTGCAGCAGTTATTAAAAGTGTGGGAACTCGTACGTGTTGTCTTTTATCCTCCTTTCTAGACGTTGTGTCTGTCTGATGAAATCAAATCCATTGCAGGAGATTACCTTGAGGACGACACCACCGACGAGGAGTAATCATTACTCATCCATCAAACAAAATCGAAAGCATTTTAACAAAAGAGCCTTCTGGTGTCTCCTCCTCTCAAAGATGACCACGTGTCACGTAATGGGCTGGGAGAAACTGTTGGAGTAGGATTTAACACCTAAATCAATCCCGGTGAAGGGCCAATCAAAATAGACTGAAATGGCAATGGAACATGATAATTCAGCAAATCCCATATGTTCTGGCCCAAGGTACTGGGCTCCAAGTCTATGGATGATAATTAAGACACAGTCACCTTGTGGTAAATCGGTTAATCAACCGGTCAAGATCTCTGGAGCAAGGCACGACACGTGTGCCCTAGGTACACTGATTAGTTAGAACAAAATGAGGAGGATAAAAATTCAATACAAGACCGTTATTAATATACTCTTTCCAGCTTACACACCTAAGACCTAGAATACTCCCTTTTGAGTTGTGGTATCTTCTGTTGTTCTTTATATTCATCATATTCATTGTCATTAATATCAAGTCCAGTTCATGCAAACTATCTTAGAGATCCGTTCATAAAGATATTTTCCACCGTTTTCCTAAACCTTACTCTATTAATATTAAAATTATGAACTCCCACATATATCTTTATCTCTAGATAGGAACACCTGATATATTTTAGAGTGAGTGAAATGAGAAATAAGCAAATCAATCGAGCACCAAAAACTCAAAAGTGATTTTAAGCTCTATTCAAGTGGTTGCATTTTTACATGAATCTGCCTGAAGAAACTTCTGAAAATAATAAGTTGCTTCTTTTTTAATGTTTTCTGAAGTTGATAAGACTTCCCCCGCATCATTGAGGAGAATATTGATGTTGTTCCTTTATACTCTCTCCGTTTCATATTATTTGTCGTTGTAGGTTTATGCACATAGATTAAGAAAACATTTAAATTTACATATTTGAAAATAAAAACACTATTACCAATACACCTAACCATATATCAACCGAAAATGAAACTTATTTTGAAACAAAAATTCTACTACAGAACGACAAATAATTTGAAACGGAGGGAGTCTCTGCTATTACACACTAATGGTACTGGATTTAACTCTAAATCCCTCCCACTAAAAGAAATACTTAAGTAATGACTATTGAGTGTGGCCCAAGCTGGCCCATTTAGTCTCGAGGTTCAATATGTATAATCTACCTCCTTTGAGAACAATTAATAATAGATCACGTGAAGCTCAGGTCTAAGAGGATATCCTCTATACAATATTTGAAAAGAGATTTTCCTTATGCCATCACCAATTTTTTTTTAAAAAAAATAATAAAATGACATATTAAAAATGATGACATAGTTCAAAGTTAATTGTGACATGAACATTACATCAAATGTTGATTTAAATTTTTGGTAAATTTTTCAGAATAAAGTAATAACTTGTAGATTCTCAATAATATAACAATAAATAATATAATAATAAAACAGAAATATAAGAATATTTTACAATTATCAAAATAATATTAAATTTATTTTAAATTATATTATTTTATTATTAAAACTCATTAAAATTTTATGCAGTTTTCAAAAAAATTTTATTTTCTAAATCCTAATACTGTTAATTAGTTTCTTTTAGTACAAATTTTGAAATATTATGTAATGTTACGTTTTGATAATTATATTCATAACAAATTTTTATCTTAATTTTATATAATTTGATTTAATATATTTTAGCCAAATAAATAGATAAAATTATTTTTTGATTTATAATTTAATATATATATATATATATATATATATATTGTTATTATTATTAAAATAAACTTAAATAAAAAAATATTTATTTTATCTTAAGTTGTACAAATAGTTAAATTAAAATTTCAAATTGAATATTCCTCTATAATTATTTGAGAAGTAATTTGCCATTTGTTCAATTAATTGTAACATGGAAATTACATCAAATGTTGATTTCTATATTTGGTAAGTTTTTCAAAATAAATTAATAATTCGTAGATTCTCATTAATATAAAGATAAATAATAAAATAATAAAACCAGAATATACGAATATTTTATACTTGTCAAAATATTATTAAATTTATTTTTAATTATATAATTTTTGTTATCAAAAACTCATTAAGTTTTATGCAGTTTTTCAAAAAAATGTATTTTCTAAATCCTACTATCAGTTAGTTTCTTTTTAGTATTTACAAATTTTAGAAATATTATGTAATTTTACGTTTTGATAATTATATACATAAAAAGTTTATCTTAATTTTATAAAATTTGATTTAATATATTTTAGCCAAAAGAAATAGATAAAAAGTATTTTCAGAATTATAATTTAAATATATACATATATATGTATTATTATTATTATTATTAAAAAAACTTAAATAAAAAATTATTTATTTTATCTTAAGTTGTACAAATAGTTAAATTAATATTTCAGATTTAAATATTATAAGCAAATATAATTTAAAATTAAAAAACTTTATTTTTAGATATAATTAAATTTTAAAATTATTATTCTGTGAATGAGAAAACACCTAGGCTGTGATTGGTTAAGAACTAGCGTAATAAAGAGGAAAATGGTGGAAAAAAAAAGGGAGAGATATATTAGTGCATTACCATATGAGACACTTTTTCACCTTTTTGACAACTTAAGACACTTTTGTTGTTATGTGTCTTGTTTTCGGACGAAAATACCCCTCGCTGGTGTAACCGAAAGAGAGAAAAGTTATCTCTTTTGGTTTAGCTTGTGGGGACCAATGCCATTTACTTTTTATATGTACTTATTGAAGTTATTATGATAAAATTATTAAAAAATGACCCTGTTTTGTGCCTTTGGATGGAGAAAGTGAACGGGATAATAGGAGAATAATTTGTACTTTATTTACTATATCATGTTTAATTCAACCATGATTTCAATTTCTGATATGTAAATAATTATATAATAACCGTATAAAAACCTGTTTCTTTTTTCTTATTATTTTGATATCCATATACATATATTTTATATTTTAATGTCTAACTATTCCAAATTATAATTTATTGCACATGTGTTTCGTGGATGTGGACACAAAAATATATATTTATGACAAATTTTTTTACTATAATAGAGAATGATAGTTTTATTTTTATTTTAAAATATATACATTATGGATATTTTGTTATTCATTATTACAAATTATAATGTATAAAATCTATATTAATGTGTAAAAATAAATTATAAAATTTTTATTCTACATTTTGATATCTATAATGTATACATTTTTTGTAAAGTTTATAATGTTTACATTTTGATATCAACCTGGACAAAGTTTGTGGACGAGGATATGTGGACAAGGTTTTGTGGACAAGGTCTTGTGGACGAGGTGATATCATTTTTGTATTTATATTTTTTATATTTCAACAATTATAAGAGAATGTATAGACATTGACCAAATCAATAATTATTAATTTTAATTCATTTGATCATACATATTGCATATTTAGTGTATATATTGAATTAGTGTATTCATTTGGGTTAAAATTCAGACTTGGAAGTTTTGAGTTAATTGAGGAGGTAATTTCTTTATATTCACAAAATTGAGGTCGAATTGAAGGAAATCTGAAGACAAGTGACCATTATGCAATTATGAGTAAGGTTTAGAATGCAAAATTGAAAGTTAGAGGTTGATTAAAAAGGACCTTTCTGCACTATTTTAAAGTTTGAGGCATAATTGAAAATAACCAGACACTCAGGGACCTGTTTTGCAAATATGAAGAATTGCCATTTAAGGATCTATGGAAATCTCTGTTCACCGCCATTGAAGCTTCAGGCGTCCAGAGTTTTCTGTGGTGGTGGTGGTCCAGCGCTGCTGTACACCGTAACCTCTGGCGAATCAAAACGACTCATCTCTTCATAAAGACTTTGTCTTTACCTTACATGAAAGGAAAATTAACTATCATCACCACCAATGATCATGTTGAAATTAACTATCATCACCACCAATGATCATGTTGTTTAGGACATGAGACATCATCAAACATCAGTTCCAAGTGATTCTTCATGTTCTTCATATTCTGCAACTAAAGGGAGAGGAAGACAGAAAATCTGACGACTAGGGATAGAGAATCGGGGAAAGTGGAGAGAGGAGAGAGAATAAAGTGTTTTGTGTCTTTTTTTCCATCAATTTTTATATATTAAAAAAGGCCAGAACCCATAATCCTACAAAAACCCAAGGCCGAAAACAAAGGCCCGAGTCCAATCCAAGACACAATAAACTACAAAGTAAAATTGGGCTTGAGGCCCAAGTCTAAACCCATAACTTTCGGAAACCCTAGCCCATGAACGCTCACCCTTCCTCTACCTCCATCCGACGGAAACGGCGGACTCTGAACGGAGTCTTACCGGAAGAGAGCACCTCAACAACCCTTTATCACCGGAGGTCCTTCAACGAGAGCATCAATCGGACATACCGAGAGCTTATCAGGACCACCCAATCGAAACCTCGGGAGTAAATCCCGCCATCACCACCTCGACTAACTTCTCTTGTCGGCGGTAACATCATCGGAGAGTTCATCTTCTTCAGAGATCTCATCCGGTCTAACCATCGGTAACCCGTACCGACAAGAATAACGAACCAAACACCCCTTCACCACTAACACCCCAAGCTTACACAGGGTTCCAAAAATGACAGCACAGATCTTTGGTAGCCTCTACTCTCCGGAAACATAACGGCGACGGCGGAGCTCAGAAAGCCTCCCCCTCCCGAAGACTGAACCGGCGGCGGAGCTCAGGGAGCCTCCACCTCCCAGAAAAGAACAGGCATCGACGGAGTTGTGGAAACCTCCCTCCCGAATCGAACCTTGAACCGACAAGCCGCATATCCACAGCAGAGACTCCCCCACCACCGTCTTCACTCCAGTCACCACGCGGCCAAATGGATTGAGGGCCGGAACCAGAACTCAGACAAAGCGGCAGTGGAGGATACGATGTAGAGGCGACCAGAGACTTTTACACAGAAAAGACACGGTTCCGGCGACGGCACGCTCGCTCACGCGCCGGCCGTACACCGGAACCGACAGATCTCCTTTCTCTCTTCTTTCTCGGGGCTCCTTTTAAAGTGTTTTGTGTCTTTTTAATTGTTTTACTTTTTTTTGGTTATCAGGTAAGTTACGTTTGGACAGAGAAGAAAAGAGGATTGTGTAGTATTTTAGTTGAGGGTAGGAAGGACAAATTACAAGAATAAAATGTGTTTCATGCAAAAAGTGTCTGAATATGTAATTGGAAAGTCAAAATGTGTTCTATGAAGTAAATTTTTAGAGATTTATTGACTTATGTGTTGCGCTGGGTTACATTCATATTTTGCAGAGATAAATAAAGTGTAAAAGACAAAGGAAAATGTCAACATCCAGCGTAAATCAGAGTAAATATTATTCATCTCTTTTTATCTTGATTGGTGACATTTAGGTGGAAGTGAGAGTAAAACTTTTCCACCATCTTAATTGTTGCGCTAGTTATATTCAATGTTCAAAATTTTGCGAGGGGCTATGCGTGCGGTCGGCCTGGGCCTAGCGCCGAATCAATTAATCGGGGATTAATTTTCTGTCATTTATCTATATAGTATATTTATCAAACAATGAGAACATGACTATAATTCTTCTTTGGTCCAGTGGCCTCCACCATTGTATTTAATACCCATAAGGTGGGTTCGAGGTGCAATCTTTATTTTTTCGCTAAATATCATTTTTTCTTTAATGAGTTGTAAATTACCATTTTGCCCCCGTCTTTTACCTTTAATCTCTGCGACTTTCACACCTAATTTTCAACCGTCAGTGTCATTTTTCATTGATTATCATCGTAGTTCTTTGCTATTAACATAGTTTTGAATCAGTTATGATAGATCTACCACTAAACATTCGATTTTAGACCATCAAAACTCAAAAAAGTAAACTTTTCGATTTCTTGGCCGAATATGTTGAAATCGACGCGGTTGCTCACCGGCTAGCGCCTTTCCGCCGCGTACTCGGCCGTGATCAACCCCCGTAAGTGACGCACGTGAAAGATTCTCTAACAACATAATATCCCTACAGATAAGGAAGTCAAAACGAGAGAGGAGGAGCACGTGTAACCATGAGATGACTTGGAAATGATGATCAGATTCTGTAAAAGGACAAGTGAGTTACCTTACAAGGAGTTCTTTGAGCACAAACGAGATCTCACGATCACCAACATAAACACTTCATCATATATTGCAATATTAATCAGAATCTTACGTAGATCAAGAAGGATATCGAGCACTCACAAGAAACGTGGTTGTTCAACGTCACGACATCTCCGCACCTGATAAAGAGGAAGAAACATGTTTTATACGATCAATCTAGCAAGTTCCAGCTCCTTGAACACGCCAGTTGATGGTAAAGGACGACTAGCCCTAGACGAGGACCTGATGTCACACTCGAGAACCAGAGAACCCAACATCACGTGTTCTCACCGAATAAATATGCCCAAAATGATCTCCTATCTCGACTTCTCGCTTGAGACGACAAAACCAATTTATGTCACAAGACAACAAAATGAATATCTCGCTCGAGACTGATGAATTCGACGTCCCGCCCAAGAACCAATGAACCAAACGTCTCATTCAAGGCGTAAACCAACGAATCCGATTTCTCATTCGAGACCGATGAAACTGACATCTCATTCGATATGATGAAAATCGAACTACATTTATACTTATCCCTTAACGGGTATATAGGCAGTTTGACTTCGAGTTCAATCACGATCTTTCTAAAGAACGATATCTATATGCTATTCGGCATATAAATATAGTCCATTTTTGTCATCGATGTGTTCTGAGTATATCGCTGTCCACATTATTTCTTCCCTAATCTTTTACAAAGAATCACTATCAAATACTTAATGTGAGTTTTAGGATCCACACACACCGTGATATTACACTTTATATTATGATTCCCAAATTTGAGCCATTGAATACAAGATTTATGCAAAAAAACTTCTCTTCAGTGTGAGCTAGATGATTCAATCTATTCGGACCTTCATCCTCAGCCTTAAAAGCTGCGGAATCAGGATTAGTAAGAGCATGTTCTTGGCATAGACATACCTTCCCAAATGCCCTTTTCGTACGACTATGAAGTTCCCCATAGTGATTTATGGTCTAGCGTGCATATAAAAGTTAAATGATTTAAGCTTCTGGTGAAAAAGCTGAAGCGCAAAAGGAGAATGATAGAGAAACCCTGTCTCATCCCATTTACGCCGAATGGTAGGAAAGAAGTCCACATGGTGTGTCAATTAGTTGAAGAAATGAAAGGGTGTTCTACTTCCTTCTTAACGTTGCTATAACCGGACAACACTTCTAGTGTGATCTGAATCTCTACCAGATTCAAAGTGTGCAAAAGATTGCAAATACACTCAAAACCAATCTCCATTGATCAATTCCAAATCCAATTTTTACCTATGGGATCAACTCCCCTTTGGTTCCGCCAAGTAAATATGCGCACGTGTAAACAAGATTTAAGAGCTCACAATCCAATACAAGATCCTGAAAATTTTACATTCCATCTGATATACCAAATAATCCTGCATAAGAGAATGTTCCATAGAAAAAAATTTATGTTATAAAATCCCCAATAAAAATCCACATAAGTTCCTTATGATTAATTGTTATCATTCAAATTACCCTAAGGAGTGAATTACGCTCTTAAATAAAAGGTTCAGTTGTAGTACTTAGGGATCGAATTCACAGGGAGCTAGGGAACACAAAAGATCTAATCCTTAGTGACTAAGCTAGGTTGATTATGATTAATCTTAAAGTGCAGGTTTGATCAAGGCAGTTGTTCGGTGGGTTTGATTGAGGGTTTTAACAATTAAAGAAAGTATCTAGGCTTACGGTTTCTATTCAGGTGATCAGGACTATAATCCTATAGATGCCTAACAAGTTGCATGCATGATATTAAAGAGCTCAACAGCTTATGCACATATCGATCAACGTTTGCTTTCTAGATTCGTCTGATGTCAAGATCTAATGATCTCACCTGTCGGGATGATCAATTAGAAAGTGTCGATCGATGACTCTATAGGAGTATCGATCGATACACCTTTCGCTCCGTCGATCGATTATTCTATAGGAATATCGATCGACGCGCTTCTAGTAAGCCTTATGCGCGAGTTGAATTGGATGCTCACTAAGTATCTAGATCAGCTCTCACCTTTCTCTAGTGGTCTTAGCTTGAATAGGATGTATTCAGGATGAAGTCAGGTTAACAAACAATCCTAGGTCAAGATTCTAGTTAGCTACTCTAGAACACAAGCATTAAGAACATCCTAACAATGAATATCACAACTTAGCAATCTATAGTTGTGGCTAATCCTTCACAATCTATTTGAACCCTAAATCTAACAATGGAACTTCTCAGACATGGCCAAGCAATTCATAGCAACAAGATAAAAGAAACTCATGGATAGATAGATAGAGAAACAAATAATGGAGTTCCAATCACAAATCTCTTTTGATCATCTCTCCAACTCTAAGAATCTCTAAAAACCTTAAACAATAAACTAGAACAAAATAGAAAGCATGCATTGCCTTAAAAACATAGGCAAGCTATATATAGTGAGTTCATTAGGTTAAAAATCTCGTCTAAGGAATCTTGTAATTTGGTGAAAACTTGGGCTTTAAGTCGGATGGAACCATTTTGTCTCTTGCGTGACTCCGTATCGATCGATGTCACAGGATGTGCATCGATCGATTATAATCTTGATACGTCGACCTTTGGATACTGATGTCGATCGATGACACAGAGTGTGCATCGATCGATTGTTGTCTCTGAATATCGACCTCTGGTCTGGTTTGATGATCAGCTTAGATGAAATCTCTATTAAGCTCCAAAATGCTCCAAAATCATCACTTTACTTCAAAATGCTCCTGAACCTGAAAACATACCTAATAGACTCTAAAAATAATATATATATCTTAAAACACCTATATACCATGGGTAAAAAACGGGTAAAATCCATGGTATATCAACTCTCCCAGACTTACCCTTTTGCTTGTCCTCAAGCAAAACAAATAGACAGTTTCTCTGAAAGAGATTTAAAATAGCAAGGACTCAAACAATATCTAACTAGAATCATCACCTCTACAATGTTGCAAGCCACATCAAATATCTCCTAACTACAAAAGTACTTTATACCATATCTTAGATTAGCAACCAAATTCATCTAGCCAGCAACTTAGCAAATCATGCCTGATTCACCCCTCTACTGATCTCATTTCTTTGCATAAAATAAAAGTGCATGCTTTACCTTGGGGGTATCGGTCACAAGATGTAAGGTTGCTCAAACAAGTATCTGGACCTGCAGGTAAAAAGAAGTTCCTTTCCTTTCTCTCTACTTATTTCTCTCCTAGTCAAGTCTGCTATTATTTGCAAGACATTGACCAAGATTAGACAGACTTCCATAAATTAAGTCTTAATGGTTTTAGCCACAAAGCCCTGTTCACTTCTTTTAGACCTATATCCCAGGATTCTTTGTGAATCAAGCCTGAATGGTTGTAGCCACCAAGTCCTGTTCGAACCCTTTACCTATAGAATTCTTATGAATCAAGCCTTAATGGTTGTAGCTACCAAGTCCTGTTCGAATTCTTTTCCTAAATAAATATCTAACTAATCTTTTTTTTTTAAAGACTAAAGATTTAAATTTAAATTTCGAAATTTGAGAGAGAGAGGGTGATATATCTATTTACACAAGGCTTTACCTTCCAGACTTGTTTGAAGCATCCGACCCCGTGTATACCAAGCCCCAAGACAAGCAGATGTAGTCAAGTTTGGTTGGAGATCAGCTTTGGTTCCTTCAAACATTCATAGCAAGTGTGGTACTAGTTGACAGGTGATCCACTTTAGCATCTATAGTACATTATGCAGTCAACAAATCTAAGAGTGGTGCTAAAGAGTGGTTAGATAACAAGTAAAGATTTTAAAAAGATCATTGTCCCCTTCTTGACTCAATAAAACTTTTGAAAACGAAAAGGTAGAGTATTATAAGCAACTTCCCCTCCAGACTTAAATTATACACTGTCCTCAGTGTACAACCAGTCGGAGTTAATGGGATAACATAAATCATAAGTACCAATTTGAAAAGTTTAGAACGATATACCTGACCGAAGTCCGTGTCGATCGATGGCAAGAGAAAGCCGTCGATCGTTTTGAAAGTGTCAGTGTCGATCGATGTCGACATCGTTTCGTCGGTCGATATCATTGGCAATCGTTTACTCTGGTTCATCCTCTTCTCTTTTTTTTTCTGCATATAAAAATTGAAAAACGAAAATAAGTAACTAAAATGAATAAAGCTAAGAAAAATTACCTAATAGTGGGTTGCCTCCCACTCAGCGCTTTGTTATAGTCTTTTAACTTGACTTTCGAGGTGGTTGGGCTAGTGAGGTGCAAAGTAGCTACTTGTTGGAAAACAAGTATCCACATTATCTCTATTCATCTGGAACCATGTAGCAATGAAGCTTCTTGTGCCATCATCTTCTCTGGTCCATCTCTCATTCATCTTTGTTGCTGCATTTGAGATGATTTGTAGCCTCTCTCCAATGTTTTCAATGCTGAACTCGTGCTTTCCAGGCTTGTCATAAGCATAATCTGATAGTTCCTTCAGCTCTTCTTGCATCGAATCAATCGTGTCTTTTAGTTTCATCTCGCAAACATGCTGAAGCTCGGCATCGATCGATGCTGTTTTAGGTGCGTCGATCGGTTCTGAAAGATGCTTGTCGATCGATCTCATATATCCTCTGTCGATCGATACGGATGATTAAGGTCTACTCGGAAGTTCCCTCTGAATGGATCTGATTTCCTTCTGCATCCTTTCTGTGCTTGAGTTTAGTCCACTGATGTTGTTGTTGAAAGGAAAGTAGATCTCATCACATCTTCTATCAAATCTGTCCTCAGTTGTTCCCAGAGTTCTGTATATATCTTCTATCATCTGATCAATGTCTGCTCTGGTATAAGATTTAAGCACTGGTAGTTTTCTGGCGTCGATCGATAGACTAATGGTGTCATCGATCGATTTCGATCTTTCTGGTTGGAAATCGAGTTGCTGCTGAATGATGTCGACTTCTTGCTGTAGTTAGGTTAGTCTCCTGGTCAATCCATCCATGTCATCAGTGAGCGGATAGTAGACTCCATCTAACTTGTAATCAAATGATTTCACCAAATCTTCTAGTGATGTAAGTCTCTCGTCGATCGATATGGCAGCTTATGTGTCGATGTGGGTTCCTTCTATCGACATTCATTCTTCTCATGAAGCATAGCCAACTCTTTCGGTATCAACTCACTCCTCTTGGTTAGCCAGTTGATGTTGTTGTTGAGTGTATGGTAGATGTCACTAAATCTCAGATCTAGGGCTTCTTCTTCCCATTGGTTAGCTTCCTTGGTTTTCTTTCTTGTGGAATATCTGGATGGTGGACGCTCTGTATCGATCGATGGTCTAATGTTTCCATCGATCGGTGGTCTAATGTTTCCGTCGATCGATGGTCTAATGTTTCCGTCAATCGATGTCGATGTTAGCTTATCGGACTCATTCTTGTTCTGAATCCTGCCCAAATCTTCTTTCATCTCTTCCATACTTGTACCCATCCAGTTGATGTAATCATGGAGTGGTTGGAAAACATCCTTCAGCTTCATGTTGAATTTCTCTTCTGCTCTTTGTTGGGCTCCTTGAATTCCAGTTATCATCTCATTTATCTCATCTTTGTTGTAGGTCTTTGGTACTAGTCTGGTTAGTGTGAATGAGCTAGCCTGTTTTGGAAGGCATATGTAGGACTCTTCATCTATTGAAGCTCTTTTTAGTAGTCTCCGTATGTCTTCCTTAGATACATTGATGATCTCACCATCTAGTCCACGTGAATATTTAGACTCATCTCTGTATACACCATACTCATCTTTCTTCTCCCAATAGAAATTCCTAATTCCAAAACGGTATGCTCTAGAGCCAAACTCTGTATGCTTGTCGTTTGATGGATGGAAAATCCTGCCGAACGATGGTTGTGGTCGTCTATTGGTCGATGGCATGTGTGCCATGTCGATCGATGGTAGACATGTCCTGTCGATCGATGGTTGAATATGTTGTCGAGGTATTGGCTCGAATATATGCCAGCTGCATCATTATGCTCGTCTGTAACTTCCTGCTGGTGCTCTGGATTGCTGTGTTGTTGCATGAAGAGGTTGTCTGGTCCATTGGCAACCTGAAGAATGTCTGCAATATCTTCTCTTGATACTTGAAGAATTCTTCCATCTATAGCTCGTGCATGGCCATCTTGATCCCTGAAAATACCAAACTCATCCGGTGTTAGATTTCCATAATCTATATGGTCTTGTTTGCATACCTCGGATCTAGGGTTTGGACGCATATCGATCAATATGGATGGATGGATATCAATCGATGTTGCAGCAGTGTTGTTGATCGATGGTGAAGGTTGAATATCAGCTCCTCCACTGGATTTGAAGAAGTCTTCTGTTGTGAAACCTCTACTCATCGTTTCTTCTTCAAGGGCGTCTGATGTTTCCTCTACTGCAAAGCTCTCTTTATAGCAATCATCCCAACTTCCAATTGAAAATTTTCCATTTTTCTTCATGTCGGCCGCCTTAATGTCGGTCGATACGCTTTAGGGTGTGTCGATCGATGCGTGTAGTCAGTTTGACTTGTGATGAGGAGTGTCGATTGATGTAGAGTAGTTTATGTCGATCGATGTTGCATTCCATTGTCTGTAGGAATAATGTGAAAACCTTTCGTCTTCTGCAAGAAGATCTTGAATCTTTATAGCTCGTTACTCCTTGTAATCCTCATCATACTGTTTGTGTCTAGACGCTGATGTGGCAGTATTGATGGAAAAAGTGGGGTGATAATGATCACTTTCCAAACTTTCAAAAGAAAAATTGCCATCTGGGAAATCTTCTTTCCATTAAGCGAACTTCGCGTCGATCGATGCCTCTTCTGGTGCGTCGATCGATTCTGATTGACGAAGATCGATCGATGTGTGATTGCTGTCGCCGATCGATTCATCATACTCTGTCTCATTCTCAACTTCTGAATCAATCTCTTCTCCACATAAAAATACTCCAACGAATCTTGGATCATCCCCAATCTCTATGCTGGGCTTCTTTGTCTTGACAATCTTGACTGGATCATAGTAGACATTTGGATCTATGAGAGTCAGACATAACTGGTTAGTCTGCATGTTGCAGATTGCTCCTACTGTAGCTAAGAATGCTCTTCCAAGTAGTCGAGAAGTGTTCCAATTCCGCTTGATGTCCAGGACATGGAAGTCAACTAGAACTATTGCATTACCAATCTGCACCTCAAGGTCTCTGATGATTCCTCCTTAGTTCTTTTGAGAACAATCCACAAATACAAATGAATCGTCTGAAGGCTCTATCTTCAGACCTAGATGGTCTGCCATTACCTTGGGTAAGATGCTTACTTCAGCTCTTGTGTCGCAGAGGGCACGTGGGAAAGTGATACCTTGCACTACACAAGGTACTGTAAACTTCCTAGGATCACTCTTCTTCTTCAATGTGATCTGCTGCTTCATCTTTTCTCTGGCATGATGGAACATTCTTCTAATGTCTTCTTCAGTCTCCTTGGTTTCTCTGAAGAACATCCACAACCTGTGGGTAAGTAAAAGGCTTCTCAAGTGGGATTCTTGTGAAACTATTCATCTCCTTCTCATTGACTCCCCTCTTCAGATGCTTGGGAACCTTTTCTTTCCTCTTCCTCAAGGTTCTCCCTTCTGTATCCTTATCAACTTCCATAGGCGCTGGTGCATCTTTAGGTTGAGTGCTGATGGTGTCTGGTGGTGTATCTGAAGGTTTAGATTGTTGTGTGAGTGCGTTGAGTCGTTCTGCATCAATCTTTGGTAGTTGCACTCGGTATGTGAGAGGCGCACGTCGATCGATGGGTGATGGAGGTTGTCGATGGATGTCATCATCTCTCTGTCGATCGATGGCTGGTTCTTGATGCCGATTGATTTTGACGCAAAATGGACTGGGTGGATGCGGGTGTCTTGCTGCGAACTCTTCGTTAGTCATTATCCTCAAGGCATTGCACGAAGCACTCGATTCTGCTGATGGTGTCGATCGATGCTCGTCAAAGCTCGTCGATCGACTCGGTGTAGAGTCCATCGATCGATGGTCACTAGTCGACGTCGGTCGACACAAATGTGGCTCGCCGAAACTCATGGAACTTTCCACTTCAAAATCCCCTTCTTGCAGCTTCTCAAACTTCACCACTTGCAAGAAATCATCATCTATGATGGCATTCACGTGGTGTTTTGTTGCTTCTTCACCTATCCCCCTTGTTAAGGCTTCTTTCTTCTTAACAGCTTCTCCTGTCTGAACCACCTGAGTCTCTAATTTCTTCACATGGGTGTTCAAAGCTTCAAACTTTGTGTTCAGGTTGGTGTAGACAGCATCAATCTTCCCATTGAAGTCCACTGTCAGCTTCTGTTGACCTTCAAGAACTTGGTCAAGCATGGCTTCTATCTCGCTCTCCTGAGTTGGTGGTGGTGGATTATGGTAAGATGAATTTCCATAGCTCCTGTTGTTGTTGAAGTTGCTTCTGTAGTTGTTGTTAAAGGGCTTCTGCGAATTCTGATTGAAGTTACTTCTTTGTCCAAAGAAGTTTCTGTTCCTCCCTTGTTTCCAGACCTTTGAAATCCAGCTCCATTGATGAAGTTCACATCCTCTTCTATGTTATCATCCTCTGCATCTATAGCTCCTGCATCTTCTACTGAGCAAATATGCTTCCTTAGCAGCCTATGAACACTATCCAACTTTGCTTTTACTTCATCAATCTGCTCCTTCCCAAGGAATGCTGCAGATTTCCTTATGTCAAAATCAGTGTTCTTGGTGCTGTTGTTGGATGCTAAGTTTTCTATTAGCTTTGTAGCCTCCTCTGGATTCCTGGTGTTGAAGTTTCCTTCACTAGCTGTGTCCAGAGCCATCTGATATTGTAGTGCGATTCCTTTGAAGAAAGTGCAGAGTAGTTGCACTTGGTTGAATCCATGGTGTGGAGAATCTCGCTAGTATGACCTGAATCTGATCCAACAATTCGTAAATGATTCTCCAGGTTCCTGAGTGAATGTAGCAATCTTGCTCCTCAAGTCTTCAGCGCGCGCGTCATCAAAGAAGTTATGCAGGAATGCGTTTTTGATGTCGCTCCAGGATGTAAGATATCCTGGTGGTAACTGCTTAAGCCGCTGCGAAGCTCTACAACAAGAGAGTACTTGAAGAGATTGCAGAGAAGGTAGTCCTCAGGGACTCCGTTGGCTTTGATAGCAGATATGAGATCCTCGAACCTCTCCATATGGTCCATAGGATGCTAGTGAGATAACCCACAGTAGGGTGTCTGTCCCACAAGTGTGTAGTACTGCGGCTTCAACTCGAAATCGCCTCTCTGAATAGCCGGAGGGCAAATGGCTGATCTGTTGGCGTAGAACTGATATGAACGGTTTTAATCACCCAAATTTCTTGTAGCTTCAGGTTCAGGGATTACAGTCCCATGAGCATCTATCTTTTGACCTGCTGCATTACACAGGTGACCTTCTTGATCACGCAAGTCCCCATTCTCGTCTTGTCTGAGAATCAGTGTCGCAACCATGTCTCGCGGCTGAGTGTCGATCGATGTAAAGACTGAGGTATCGATCGATGTCGGATGAGAGATGTCGGTCGACGAAAGAGTAGTGTCGGTCGACGGTGATGAGCGAGTATCGGTCGACGGAGAAGATGTCTCGGTCGATGCTGGTGTGCGAGTATCGGTCGACGAACTTGTGTTGATGTCAATTGATGTGGAGCGTTTGTCTTTGTGGATCAAACGTTCCAAGCTTGCAGGATCTTCTGAAAATAGTAGCTGAATTTCCTTGTTTCTTCTGGTACTGCTGGGCATGCACCTGAAAAGACAAGAAAAGTTTTTATTAGAAACAACTATAAAGAAATAACCTAGACCTGATCAGATTAAATCTAATGGCGATCAAAGCTCTCCAGCAACAGCGCCAAATTTGATATCACTCAAATTACCTCTAAGGAGTGAGTTAATCTCTCAAATAAGAGGTTCAGTTGTAGTACTTAGGGATCAAATTCACAGGGAGCTAGGGAACACAAAAGATCTAATCCTTAGTGACTCAGCTAGGTTGATTATGATTAACTTTAAAGTGAAGATTTGACCAAGGCAGTTGCTCGGTGGGTTTGATTGAGGGTTTTAAAAATTAAAGAAAGTAGCGAGACTCAGGGTTTCTATTAAGGTGATTATAATCCTATAGATGCCATCAAGTTGCTTGAATGATATTAAAGAGCTCAACAACTTATGCACAAATTGATCAGCGTTCGCTCTCTAGATTTATCTGATAACTAGATCTAATGATCTCACCTGTCGGGATGATCAACTAGAAAGTGTCGATCGATGACTCTATAGGAGTATCGATCAATACACCTTTCGCTCCGTCGATCGATTATTCTATAGGAATATCGATCGACGCGGTTCTAGTAAGCTTTATGCGCGGGTTGAACAATAAACTAGAACAAAATAGAAAGCATGCATTGCCTTAAACACATAGGCAAGCTATATATAGTGAGTTCATTAGGTTAAAAACTCGTCAGGGGCAATCTTGTAATTTTGTAACTTGGGCTTTAAGTAGGCTGGAACCATTCTGTCTCTTGTGCGACTCCGTATCGATCGATGTCATAGGATGTGCATCGATCGATTATAATCTTCATACGTCGACCTTTGGATACAGATGTCGATCGATGACATAGAGTGTGCATCAATCGATTGTTGTCTCTGAATATCGACGTCTGGTCTGGTTTGATGGTCAGCTCGGATAAAATCTCTATTAAGCTCCAAAATGCTCCAAAATCATCACTTTACTTCAAAATACTCCTGAATCTGAAAACATACCTAATAGACTCAAAACATAATATATATATATATATATATATATATATATATATATCTTAAAACACTTATATACCATGGGTAAAAACTGATAAAATCCATGGTATATCATTAATCTCTTGCACACTCGTCGCAATAAGACATCCAAAATTGGCTTCTCAGACTGCATCCACTTTTGAACTACCATGTGCTTACATGGCTTATTGAAACCACACATGTTGCATACAAAGAAAGACGTCATATCTTCATGAAAAGATTTTTTTTAATTTGAAGTTCCATATTTTGATCATTTTTATTTTGGTGTTATTCTCTTTGGTGTTTCAGGTGAATGACAATAATTGGACAATATTCTTAAGATGTTATTGCTTTAGACAATAATGAACTATCAAGAGTAGAAAGCGAAAACATAAAAGGAAAAAAAAAGAAAAGAAAAAGCTTTGATGGGTTATCACATTCAGAATCAACATGTTCAACATCACAATCTGCATGACCAGTTTCAGAATCAGATACCATAGTCGGGGCCAGCAGAAAAGGCCACATATGTGACCTAGGATTAGAGATTTCAATTTATAGGAGGCCTTATTCATGAAATAGAGTCCAATCAAAATTTTTCTTCTCAATAGACATGATTATTAGATCAAGCCACAAATAATTTAGTTGGTAAAAACAAAATCAGTTTCATGACTTAAATAAGGAGCATCCAAGGGACCATCTTGAGAAGATTGAAGAGATATATAACACTACACGCTCCAGTGCTGTTCCACCTGAGTAACTAAGGTGCATAGTTTTCACATTTTCTCTAGCTGACAAGGATCTAAAGAGGTACAAGTCTCGTCCACCATCACCGTTGGGATCCTGAGATAAGCTCAGAGGAGCTTTCTTTGGCCACTTATACACAAAGTCAAGATCTAAATCAGTTGAGAAACAAGATATCAGTATTTTAACAGGGTTTAGTTGAATCTTTCTTCGAGGTTTGGGATCGTTTATAGACAACATCAAATAAATCTCTCACCACAATTTCTCTCAAAAATTTCTGTTATACACCTTCTACAGGGGCAATAAAGCAAGATATCTGCAGTCTCAAGATTCATCTAGAAATGGAGATTTAGTGACCAAGTCTATTGAGGATGATTATTAACTAATTGATAATCTCGCAACCAGCAACATCAAAAAGTGTTCAGAGTGTGACATGACTATTTGAGGAGCCACTTTTGAAAGTGCACACATATCTAAGCTAAAGGAAATGATGGCTCATATACTAAAGAGCCAATAAGGCAAAAGAGACAGCTTTTGTCAGGATGTGGTTAACATCAATACGTAAGTATGTGGAATAAGTGATTCTGATGATCATGAAGAGGTGAAAATTATAGGATTCCTGAAGATATGATTTTAGTCAGATTTTCAGGAACCATCCCAACTTATCCTACATAAGCACAAATGTGGAGAATCCTCGGGATCAGATCTATCTACCACAACATCTGGTTTTTTGGGCTTCTTCAAAGGTGGATGTATGTAGTGTATGAATTTATTGAAGGCACTATTTTTTATAAGGAGCTCGCAGTGGTCTTTCTATGTGGACCGATGACAGTGATTAGATTTATTGCGGATCTATTGGTTATTGTCTATACATGTGTGGATGGTGTAAAATTGTATGGATTTTTGGGTAAATTTTAATTAACGATGTAAATGATGGGAATTGACTTCTAGCTCTAGAATTACTTGTAATACCCATTTTGTGATTTTTCTATTAATGAAAGTGATAAAAATGCATTACTTTTTAAGTAGAAGATCGATAGACTCTGCCTTTGACTTCTCTTACGGAATACCATTGTCTTGTCGTTTATCAAAAGGCATATCCATCTAATTATGAGACGGGGCTGGTCCATGTCCTCTCTATGACAATACTATTATACGCTTAGAAACATAATTTATTGATATTAAAGAACTTTTGGTATTTTTAGAAAATACATATTTGACCCGACATGTTTCAGGTAACTTGTTCAAATTATTAGTCAAAACTCATATCTGAATAATTATTACTATACTATTTTGTTTCACATATAAATACTTATACATATCACATAAGTGGAAATATAAAAATAATTAAAGATCGTATAAGGAAAAAAACTTGTTCGAACAAAAAAAGAAAAAGATCAAAAGTTCTCACCAATTCAATGATGGCCAGTGATCAAATCATGCATGCGCAACCTGAATTTATAGGTATAAGTGAATAATTCTTTGGTTTGAGTTTGGTTTTTGATTGATGAAAAATATTTATCAATAATTATATTTTATCTGTTTGTGTAGTTACTGATGGAACGAATAACTATCTGTATGGACAACTATGGAAGTTATGTGCTGGTTCTCTGTTTGATCTTCCAAAAGTTGGAGAAAAAGTATATTATTTTCCTCAAGGGCTTATAGAGCAGGCAATATTTTTTTATTTTTTACATAATTATTATATTGTTTCACATATGTTTTTATTTGCAAAACTTACTAAAATATTTGATGATATTTCCAGCTAGTTACATCTATAAACGGCGAACTATGTCAATTAAAACCAGCTTTTAATATTCCTTCAAAAATACTCTGCAATGATTTTAGTATCAAGCTTAAGGTATGTTTCATTGATTATTTATGTTATTATTTATTAAATACACATGAGCTATACTGAATTAGTGTAAATGATATTGCTTT
>CM028249.1:31104933-31166641 GCA_016432835.1 Brassica nigra | reverse complement strand
ATATATATATATCTTAAAACACCTATATACCATGGGTAAAATGGATAAAATCCATGGTATATCATTAATCTCTTGCACTCGTCTCAATAAGACATCCAAAATTGGCTTCTCAGGACTGCATCCACTTTTGAACTACCATGTGCTTACATGGCTTATTGAAACCACACATGTTGCATACAAAAAAGGCGTCATATCTTCATGAAAAGATTTTTTTTTAATTTGAAGTTCCATATTTTGATCATTTTTATTTTGGTGTTATTCTCTTTGGTGTTTCAGGTGAATGACAATAATTGGACAATATTATTAAGATTTTATTGCTTTAGACAATAATGAACTATCAAGAGTAGGCGAAAACATAAAAGTAAAAAAAAAGAAACAAGCTTTGATGGGTTATCACATTCAGAATCAACATGTTCAACATCACAATCTGCATGACCAGTTTCAGAATCAGATACCATAGCCGCGGGCCAGCAGAAAAGGCCACATATGTGACCTAGGATTAGAGATTTCAATTTATAGGAGGCCTTATTCATGAAATAGAGTCCAATCAAAATTTTCTTCTCAATAGACATGATTATTAGATCAAGCCACAAATAATTTAGTTGGTAAAAACAAAATCAGTTTCATGACTTAAATAAGGAGCATCAGGGACCATCTTGAGAAGATTGAAGAGATATATAACACTACACGCTCCAGTGCTGTTCCACCTGAGTAACTAAGGTGCATAGTTTTCACATTCTCTCAGCTGACAAGGATCTAAAGAGGTACAAGTCTAGTCCACCATCACCGTTGGGATCTGAGATAAGCTCGAGGAGCTTTCTTTGGCCACTTCTACACAAAGTCAAGATCTAAATCAGTTGAGAAACAAGATATCAGTATTTTAACAGGGTTTAGTTGAATCTTTCTTGAGGTTTGGGATCGTTTTAAGACAACATCAAATAATTCTCTCACCACAATTTCTCTCAAAATTTCTGTTATACACCTACAGGGCAATAAAGCAAGATATCTGCAGTCTCCAGATTCATCTAGAAATGGAGATTTAGTGACCAAGTCTATTGAGGATGATTATTAACTAATTGATAATCTACAACCAACAACATCAAAAGTGTTCAGAGTGTGACATGACTATTTGAGGAGCCACTTTTGAAAGTGCACATATATCTAAGCTAAAGGAAATGATGGCTCATATACTAAAGAGCCAATAAGGCAAAAAGACAGCTTTGTCAGGATGTGGTTAACATCAATACGTAAGTATGTGGAATAAGTGATTCTGATGATCATGAAGAGGTGAAAATTATAGGATTCCTGAAGATATGATTTTAGTCAGATTTTCAGGAACCATCCCAACTTATCCTACATAAGCACAAATGTGGAGAATCCTCGGGATCAGATCTATCTACCACAACATCTGGTTTTTTGGGCTTCTTCAAAGGTGGATGTATGTAGTCTATGAATTTATTGAAGGCACTATTTTTTTATAAGGAGCTCGCAGTGGTCTTTCTATGTGGACCGATGACAGTGATTAGATTTATTCTTGGATCTATTGGTTATTGTCTATACATGTGTGGATGGTGTAAAATTGTATGGATTTTTGGGTAAATTTTAATTAACGATGTAAATGATGGGAATTGACTTCTAGCTCTAGAATTACTTGTAATACCCGTTTTGTGATTTTTCTATTAATGAAAGTGATAAAAATGCATTAATTTTTAAGTAGAAGATCCATAGACTCTGCCTTTGACTTCTCTTACGGAATACCATTGTCTTGTCGTTTATCAAAAGGCATATCCATCTAATTATGAGACGGGGCTGGTCCATGTCCTCTCTATGACAATACTATTATACGCTTAGAAACATAATTTATTGATATTAAAGAACTTTTGGTATTTTTAGAAGATACATATTTGACCCGACATGTTTCGGGTAACTTGTTGAAATTATTAGTCAAAACTCATATCCGAATAATTATTACTATACTATTTTGTTTCACATATAAATACTTATACATATCACATAAGTGGAAATATAAAAAATAATTAAAGATCGTATAAGGAAAAAAACTTGTTCGAACAAAAAAAGAAAAAGATCAAAAGTTCTCACCAATTCAATGATGGCCAGTGATCAAATCATGCATGCGCAACCTGAATTTATAGGTATAAGTGAATAATTCTTTGGTTTGAGTTTGGTTTTTGATTGATGAAAAATATTTATCAATAATTATATTTTGTCTGTTTGTGTAGTTACTGATGGAACGAATAACTATCTGTATGGACAACTATGGAAGTTATGTGCTGGTTCTCTGTTTGATCTTCCAAAAGTTGGAGAAAAAGTATATTATTTTCCTCAAGGGCATATAGAGGAGGCAATATTTTTTATTTTTTACATAATTATTATATTGTTTCACATATGTTTTTATTTGCAAAACTTACTAAAATATTTGATGATATTTCCAGCTAGTTACATCTATAAACGGTGAACTATGTCAATTAAAACCAGCTTTTAATATTCCTTCAAAATACTCTGCAATGTTTTAGTATCAAGCTTAAGGTATGTTTCATTGATTATTTATGTTTATTATTTATTAAATACACATGAGCTATACTGAATTAGTGTAAATGATATTGCTTTGGGTATATTTTTTTTGTATGGTCTTAGGTAGAGACTACTACAGATGAAATTTATGCAGAAATTTTTTTGTCGCCTGATACATCTGTGAGTGGCAAAATAATACTTTATTTCTTTAATAACTTAATTGCAGATCTTCTTAATATCTATTTTAATTAATATTATGAATTTTAATTTTATAGGAAGTTGAAATCCCAACTCTAACTATGAAAACAACATACAAAACATTAAATATTTTACTAAGGTGTTAAGTGCTTCTGATACCAGTAAAAAGGGTAGTTTTGTCTTGAATAAAAGACATGCCATCGAATGTCTTCCTCCACTGGTATTAACAATTACTTACTTTGACCAAATTGTAAATTTCTATATAACATTTTGTATCAAATATTTCCTAGGATACATCTCACCTAACGCCAAGTCAAGAGATACGTGCTAAAGATATACATGGTCGTGAATGGAAATTTAAACATACTTTAAGAGGTAACAAATTTTTATTGATATCAAAATATGCGTGTGGTGATTACTGATATTTATTTTCTTACAAACAATCAACTAGGTACACCACAAAGACATTTATTCACATCTGGTTGGAATGAGTTCGCAAAAGAAAAAGAGTTGGTTGTTGGAGACTCTTTTGTATTCCTTCGGTAAATATTTTTCATTTTACATCTCATTTGTTTCTTGGAATTTTGATTTTAAATATTTTTTTATCACAGAGGAGAGAATGGAGAATCACGAGTTGGAATCAGAAAAGTAGCTCATCATAAACAAGACAACGTACCATCATCATTAATTTCAAAGGAGAGCACCATGGTATAGTTGCTACTGCATTGAATGCTATTAAAAGCAAATGTATGTTTGTTGTGTTCTATAAGCCAAGGTAAAGAAAAACATTTCTTTACTAAATTAAAATTATGAAAATAGTTTATTCAGTAAATACATTTTATTTATTAGATGTTATGATTTCAGGTCGAGCCAATTCCTTGTCAACTTCCATAAATTTATAGATGGAGTGAATAAGAAATTTAGTATAGGCTCCAGATTTTTGATGAAGTTTGAAGGAAGAGATTTTAATGAAATCAGGTCAATCTTGTACATTTATTTTACTTTTTTGAGATATGATTGCTTACACAAATGATTTTACTACACTAGATACTATGGAACAATAGTAAAAGTGAGAGATTTCTCCGTTCATTGGAAGGATTCAGAATGGCGAAATCTAGAAGTAAGATTAGTACTAGTTCTACTTTAATTATATTGTTTTAGAATATATTTTTAAGATCAATAAATAATATCCTATATTTTATAGGTACAATGGGATGAATCTGCGACAATTCCAAGACCTGATAAGGTATCTCCATGGGAGATCGAGCATTTAACACATTCATCAAACATTCTCAAATCAGGATTTCTAAAGCATAAACGTCAAAGCGAAATACATGAGTTTGGTAAGTTAGCGCTTCTCAATAAGTTAAAATTTATTTGTAAATTAGTTATCATTCCTTTTTTGACATATTTTATTTCTTCTTAAATGTTCAAATATGTGGGTTCCTACATTGACCCAAGGCAAAGAAGTTGGACATTCAAGCATACAATCTTCAGTTAGATACTCATTCCCTACCATGTCCAAACTAAACTATAATGAGCAAATGGTTCAAGCAATGAAAGAAGCGTCAACCACCACCGTTGCTACTAGCTACAGACTGTTTGGAGTTGATCTAACAATTCCCACAAAATAAAAGATTCCATAAAACCAAATGACTCACATAAAAAGTCTAAGATTTCTAAAACCTTTGAAGAAGAAAAGTTTGACCACATCCAAACTAGAAATCATACTAAGGTATAAAATAGATCACCATCTTCTTATTTTTTACTTGTTAGTCAAGTTTAAATTATTTATTAGGTACAACTAATACATGGGGTTTTCATTAAAAAATATGTTGATTATTAGATAATTATATATATGTGTGTGTTTGCATTGATAGTTTTATTCTGATCTTATTAAATAAAATTGCATATCTGTAATAAATTTAGATGACTATAAAGTTCATATTTTTTATATGTAAATTGATCAGGTTCATATGGAAGGAGCTGTAAAAGAACAGTGGACCTAACTGTTTTGATGGATATAATCAGTTGATCGATGAACTAGAAAGACTCTTGATATTAAAGGCACATTGCATATGCACAATCAATGGAAAATAGTTTTCATAAACACTGATGGAGATAAGATGCTTCTTGGAAGATCCGTGGCTGTAAGTTTTTTGCTTTCTTTTTCTTAATATTTTTGAAAATTAATGAACACTTTTAATTTTATGTAGCAAATTTTTCAATACGGTGAAGGAAATATTCATATATTCGAAAACCGGTGCCAAGATAGGAAATGAAGATAACAAATTCTCTGAGGATGACCAACACTAACGACAACAATCTTACTACCAGATGTCAACAGAAATTAAAGAGAAATTGGGTTCTATCAAGTAAAACTTGCTTTTAAAAAAAAACTTGTTTATTTTATAATATATTAAAGATAAGACCTGAAAATGTGTGTGACTTATAACTTATAAGTATATTATGGAGTGTCTCTGCATTTGATAGTGGATGTTTTTTTCTAGCGGTTGGATTTTTTATATAAACAAATTATATCTTTCGTTTTGTTTTTATATTATGGGTGTATGTCATGTGTGTGGTCTTAGGAAAGTGTGCTTGAAGATATGATTTTCCACAAAAATTGTTCAAGGAGAGGAAACTTAAAAAATAGTGAGAAGCCAGAAATTTTTATTTTGAACAATTTTTTGGTACACTTTTCTTGAGATAACTCATTCAGTGTACCAATTGGAGATGTACATTCAGTATTTATTTAATTCTAGTTCGAGTCTATTCAGATTTCAAACTTCTAGGGATAAAGATATTAGCGATATTCGGGTATCTCTAAATTTTGGTTCGGGCTCGATTTAAATTCAGATAATCCATTTAAATTATTTTAATTTTTTTATAAAAACTCATATATTCTTTTAATTTCTAAAAGAACTAAAACTAAAAATAATATATTTCATATAAATTTGAATAACATATGCCAAACAACTTAATATATAAATTTGTTTGGCTTAAATATTTGGATAGTGAATCAGTAGAGATTTCAAGTATTTTTTCTGAGTATTTGTTTTGCTATTTTAGATATTTATTTTGACTATTTATATATATTTTCAAGTATTTTGGACAATTTAAAATATCTTATATATTTTAGATATATTTTGTATGTTAAATCTAAAATAATTAATATATGTAAGAATATAAATTTCATCCGTATATATTCGGATACCCAAATAGTTTGGTTCCGGTCAGATTTGGTTTTGGTTCTTTAGATACCGAAATTTTAAATTCGTTCGGATTTTTAACAAAAACTTTTTCGGGTTCGGCACTAATTTTTTTGATCGGATTGGTTATGTTCTTCGGATTCAGATTTTTCCCCATCCCTAGCAACAATTTTCTGTTTATAAATATCCTTCTCTCTCCACACTAAAGAGTCAATTCTGAAGGGAGTTAGGGTTTGGTATGCCGCCGACCAATGGTGTCGCCTCTTGCCGCCGTTGAGATATCTCTAAGATGGGTAAGAGGAGACGTCTCATCCTCTAATCTCCCCCCTCTTTTCAAAGTTCTCTCGTGTTAGGGCTGCATCTTCACACGTGGTCTCTTCTTCTCGTGATGGGTCGTAAGTTTCAAAATAGGTGCAGGACAGGCGTGGCACAATCTGGGCCTCCCGCTTCAGTGGATGTGGGTCCTCCTGTTTCTTCTCTTCCTAGGGAAGGAGTATCTTCTCCGAGGGTTTCCCCTCTTGTATCTGAGAAAGTCAGTTGTGATGCTACCATCTAGTTAATCTCCTGGAGCACAATATACCTCCCTGCTGGATTTGCTTTGGCCTCAACCTCAGCTCCTACTGGACTTGCTTTCGCCTCAACCTCAGATACTGCTGGAGTTGTTTCCTCTGACTCGCAAATTGGAGTCGACTCTTCTGCTGGAAAGTCAACAGGAGTTGAGACATCTTCTGCAAAGACTGTAGTGTCTATTTCTCCTGGAATTTGGAAGTATTTGAAAGTAATCAATGAAACATCGAATTTGTAAGAAATTGGAGCCCCCGAACATATCTAAGGGGCTATTTCGTTCTAATCCCTGATGAAAGTTTGAGTAAGCAAGGAAAGAGTTATGAGAGTTTTTGTTTGCAAGATTATATAGTGAAGCTCTGGATATGGGCAGAATTATTGGCATTGTCAATACTAATTGGAGTCACTCAGGTCCGAGAATATTTTTCCAACGTCTAGGGCCTTTAACCTTTTTACTCAGAGTTACTAGCCCACGAACTCGAGCTCTTGTGTTAGCGGGAAGTGTTTGGATCTTAGCCACATTTAAAATGTGTCTAGCACCATGGTCACCTAAATTCTCACATAGGAACCTCAAAAAAACCTAAGCTGTGGTGCGAATGGAGCTTAGAGGTCGCAAAATCTAAGTCGACTCGCCACAACATTTGAAAAGCCAGTTTCTATTACACCTGAGTCTGAAAGAAAATAAAACTTTGAGGTCAAAACTGTGGGTTCATGTGGATCTCCAATATGAGCTACCAAGAGGATCGTCTCTGTTTTTTCAAATGTATTAGAGGTGGGTATCTCTGTTTCCTATCGGTGGCTTCAGAGGAAATGTGATTGTTGTAGTAAATTTTGACATGAGTCTAGAAGATGCTCTTAAACCTCTAGACTCTACTCGACAAACTAGGACGTCAAGGAGGTCAAGAGTAGAGACAAAAGTCTCAAGAGGCAGTCGAGGTCAGGAAGGTCTGCAACTTATGTATGGAAGTCAACACCCTAGAATGCATCCTGGAGTGGACAACTTGGCGATCTTAGATGATTCTGGACTAGCAATAGATAAAGATCTAGAAGAAAAAAGTCGTTAATCTGCTATCTCTAGTGATAGAATCGCTGAGGGTGGAGATCTATCTTCAGCTTCAGCGGAGAAAAAAAGTGTGTTTTCAGAAATATTGAGGGTGATACGGGATTGGAAACATTGAGTATTATACTTACAGTCTCAGACTCGGGTCAAATAGAGCATGAACACACACCATGGGATACTGTTCTTACCGAAAGAGACACTAAAGGACTGACAAGATCTTAGGTGATCTCCTTGGACAGGGCATGATGTGCTTGCATAGTTTAGGTTATGCGTCAATGTGAAACATTAATTGCAGGATCTTCAGGGCAACATGGATCAGAATCCATCGCCTTTCTTCTTGGTTTCTAAACCGGAAGAGTGGCCGCAAGGTCAGACGTCACTAATCTATTATCAAATATGTTTTTTGTGTGGAATGTAAGAGGACTCAACAGTGAAGGATGCCACACTACGGTCAAGGAGTGGGTAGATAACCACATTCCTTCTTTTGGATCATATTAATAAATACATATACAACCCTTTAGTAGAAGACAGGATAATATAAGCTCTTACTTGTGGATGGAAATATTTTGCAATTGGGATCAACATCACACTGTTAGGACCGTTGTTGTAAGCAGTCCAAATATAATAACAACAATCTACATGTCTAATTCTCAGCGGTTACTTGTGGTTTCTTTCTTCCTTTGGATAGTACCAGTGTGACTGTAACTCTTTTTATGGATTCAATGAAGTGGAATCAAGGAAAGGTCTACTGTAGGAGCTGGAAAATCTGAATTCTATCATGCCAGTTTAGTCCCATCCTTGGGTTTTATCAGGGATTTCAATCAAATCATTTGGACTAGCTATCATTCTCAATCTAAGGACCAGGATGTGGATACAAATGGTATAATTAATATGAATTTGGCAATGTAGGATCGTAAATTTTCAAAACGCAGTGTAAGGGGATTACTTTTATGTGGTGGAACAATCAGGAAGAAAATCCCATATCTAAAAAGATCTACTGATGCTCTCATCGACCAGACTTGGGCTCAGCGGTTTCCAGACGGCTATGCTGATTTTTTTGAACCGGATCAATCGGACCATGCACCTTCTCTCTTTCACTTGCCATCTGCATGGAGAAGAGCTCCAACACCCTTCAAGTTCTTCAATCATATAATAGATCACCCGCTCTTCAATGAAAAAGTGAGGTCAGTGTGGCAGACGGATTCGATTATTGGAACTTATCAGATTAAGTTGGTAAGGTCTTTGAAACTGCTAAAGAAAGATTCGAGGAGGATAAATCAGAGGCCTTATAGTGGAATTTCTAACCTGGTTAAAGATCAGAAAAATGTCATTTCTGAATTGGAAAGACGCCGCTTAACCTATATGGACAGTGAAACATCTTATTTGGAGCATACAGTAAAAACGAAAGGGCATACTCTTGCTAAGGCAGAAGAAAATTTTTATCATCAACGATCTAGAGTTCATTGGTATGACCTTGGGAACAGAAACACTGCTTTCTATCACAAAATGGTGGATCAACATGCGGCTCATAACCACATTCTTTTTCTGGTTTTTCAAGATAAAAGTTTCGTATGTGGAATGGATGAGTTGCAAGCTCATACAACTGACTGTTTCTCAGGTAACTTGGGAGGTTGAGCACTGGCATCGGCTTGTTTAAATACTGAGCTGGAAAATCTTCTGTCATTCTGTTGTTCTTCTAGCCAGATAGATTACTTTCAAAGATTGATTCTCGATGAGGAAATAAGTAAAATAGTCTTCTCAATGCCTAAGGATAAGTGCTCGGGACTAGATTGCTATAATATTGAGTTTCTCAGAGCTTCTTGGAGCATTGTTAGTAGAGATGTCACTGAACCAATAAAAGAGCTTTTTCTGTAATGGTCGTTTTCTTAAGGATTCGAATAGCAGAAATCTGGTTATTATACCAAAGTCAACATAAGCTTGTTCTCTGGGATACTACCTCCCAATCAATTGTTGCAATGTGGTTTATAAAATTATTTCAGAGATTGCAAACCTTATGGAGCCAATCTTAAATGAGTGCATTAGCAAGAACTAAGCTGCTTTTTTACAAGGTTGTGGCCTTGGAGTGTTGCTTGCTTCTGACCTTATCATGGACTATGAGAAAGTGTCATGTTCAAAGAGCTCTATTGTGAAGGTTGACATTAGGAAGTCTCTCTCTCTCTCTCTCTCTCTCTCTCTCTCTCTCTCTCTCTCTCTCTCTCTCTCTCTCTCTCTCTCTCTCTCTCTCTCTCTCTCTCTCTCTCTCTCTCTCTCTATCTCTCTATCTCTCTCTCTCTCTCTATCTATATATATATATCTCTCTATCTATCTATATCTCTCTATATGCTATGTCTCCTGTCCTATCTATGTGTGTATGTATATGTAATATGTATGTATGTATGTAATATGTATGTAAAATGTCTGTGTAATGTATGTGTATGCTATGTGTGTATGTGTGTATGTGTGTGTCTGCTGTGGTGCCCTAAAAATATGTCTCTATCCTGGTATGTATGTATATGTATGGATCTATCTATATGTCTATCTATCTCTCTCATCTCTCATGGGCATGTCTCTCTCAATCTAGAGGTGGAATAGTCATCATTAGGCTGGTAGCATGGATGACATTTAGAATTGGATTGCTTTCGATTTTAAATTGGTGTTTCGGCTGAAGTATGTGTGGAACTTTTTTACAAATGCAGGATCTCTCTGGGTTACTTGGCTGAAAAAAATGTCTTTCACAGTTATTTATATAGGCAAGATATTAGACAGATAAAATTTTGTTACATTACGACATAGACTAGACATTTATTACTATGGGCATGTTTATTGCGGGGTTCTTAGGGTGGACTTCTTAGCGTAATATAAGGACCGTCTCTTAATTTTTAACGAAGAAAATCTACGAACCGACTCTTAAATAAGATATTTAAGAGATGGTTCTTAATTTTTCTTAGTTAAAGTTAAGAGACTGCTCTTATATTAGGCTAAGAACCCTGCAAGAAACAGGGTCTAACACTCTTTCTTAGAGTCCATTGTTATTTACGTCGATTGTAATGCTTCTAGTTGCAACGTTAAAAATCATTCAAGGAAAATTCAGTGGGAGAAACTATACTAAGGTAAAAAGAGTACTATTTCAGAAATTTTCCCTCGAGTAAAAAATGGCTTAAAACTTTTATTTATGAGATATTCCAATGGTAATGCTGTAAATGTGTTTTTTATATCGTAGTGGGTAATGACTTCATGAAGAGGTCTACACTATTGTCATTGGATCAAAAATATCTCACTTCTATTTCTATATTCATTTCAGGTTCTTGGGTATATGAAAAGAATTTCAGTGTTATATGTTTGGATATATCGCTTTTGATATATTTTTCCCTTGTTTGAAAAAAAACATGCTGCATTATCTTCATATAAGATTGGTCTGTTTTATACTGATGTAGATACTACTATCTGATTCGATGTGTTAACTTATTTATCTAAGCTGTTTCATTCTCTACTTTCCTCGTAGAGAGCAATTATTTCAGCATGGTTTGACAAAGTGGCAACAAGTGTTTGTTTCTCAGCTTTAGTTGTTAGGATAAAATAATCATAAATCATTCGTTTCTTGAAGATAGCGAAAGACATGTTTGATCCCATTTCAATGTCTTAGGGTAAGCGATGCGTTGAATCTTGCCAAAAAAAATAACGGCAAATGATAAATATGACCAATTACAGTTTGCAAGATACATAAGTGCTCATATTACAATTAGATATGACACTCAGAAAGAAGTATCTCTTCATTTTCTTCTTGTGGTCGAAAATGATCATTTACAACATTAAGTGATCTGACGACTCTATGAGTGCTGAGTGAGTTGCTTTGTCCATGTTCAATCATTTCCACACTATTTCTGTATATGTAGACTGATGCACGAATATATCCTTTTTAAATTATGTTCTACAGATAGTAGATTTCATCTTCTATGAAAAATGGCATGGTATAAATTGAATTTCAGGTTAAACAAGTTAATCTACTTTTTCTAAGAACCAATATTCTAATTTAAATAAAATTCTAAGTTGAGGAATGTGAAGTCTGATGTCTACTCAAATTACCCTAAGGAGTGACTTTATTCTCTCAAATAAGAGGTTTACTTGTAGTACTTAGGGATCGAATCCACAAAGAGCTAGGGAACCAATAAGATCTAATCAGGGTGATTAACCTAGGTTGAATATGATTAAAGTAAAATAGAAGGTTGTTAAGCAAGTAAATTGCTCAGATGATTGATTGAGGGGTTTTTACAATTAAAGGAAAGTAGCTATACTAAGGGTTTCTATTCAGGTAATCAAGATTATAATCCTATAGATGCCTAACAAGTTGTATGCATGATATTGTAGAGCTCAACTTCATATGAACAAATCCATCACCTTCCGCCTTCTATATTCCTCTAAGTGATTCTAAAGAAAAGGGAATGCAAGCCTATGCTTAATCTAAATGCAACCATTAAGAGAGATGATTTTTAAACTAAGACAATACTTAAATGCAATAAAAGATGAAACTTTCTTTCAATATGAGGAGATGAGATCCATGGGTATAGGAACTTGATCTTAAGTGATTAAGGTTCAATCCAAGATGTCAACTTTTCAATCAATCTAATTCGTTATGCCTAGATACTATGCTTGAACAAACTCTATCCCTAGATGAATGCTCTTTTGCAATGATCACCCAAGTACATCAATTCCCTTTGACTGTAATGATCAAAGCAAACATTAAAAATGAGTCTAATAGCAATCCTAGCTTCTTTAACAACTAATCCCTTAGGTAAAGCAAGCTAAAAGCATAGATGAGTTGGTTCAGGCATTTCATCGAACACCTTCCGGGCGTAAATGCCTAAAGCTCTGTGTTTGAGAGGCGAACCCAAATATAGCATTAAAAACACTCAATCATGCAAAGAAAAGAAAGATCTAACACTAAACACCTTGGATCTACACTTAATCACTCTTAATCACCCTAACCCGTGAATCTTAAATGGATCTACTCACCATTCCACATGCTTACTCTTAAACCCATGAGAGATTCAAGCTTAATCATGTAGAAAGAAAGAAGATGAAATCAAACAATCGAGAACACAAATATAAGATGAGATTATGATTCAAAGATAAAACTTTCACCAAATTGTAAGATGAGAACACAAATGGATCCTAAAGATGCCTAAACCTTAATCTATAAGATAAAGAATGCATGATAAAGATGACTAAAACAATGAAAATATGCAAGACATCAGCTCCCCCACACTAATCCTTTACTTGTCCACAAGTAAACTTTCAAGAACTAAGAAGGAGAGGTTTGAAAGAGGGGACTCATAACCAAAAGAAGCTCTTCTTAATTTTCAAACTAATAACCTTGCATAATCATACCAAATAGCAAGAGCAAAGACTTTTTCGAACTCTAACTTCTCTAGGCCTATCTAAACTCCTGTGACCTCTACACTCATTATCATGAATCCACCAACCACAAATCCATCAACTCCCTTACAATCGTTAATCAAACTCAATAGAAATCTTGGAAATGGTCAAATGGTCCAAGTCATTTGGTTTGGTAAGAAGAAAGCTTTGATGCAAAGTAAATCAAGGGGTTCAAGAAGGTCTTTAAAGGTGGTTTACTCTCAAAACAAAGTAGCTTTGACATTGCATATAATATATCTAAGAAAGGGATCAACTCATGCATACAATGCTCAATCTCCATTGTTCTACCCTTTTCTCAAATACATAAGTTACACTCTAAATCTCAATGCCAACCCCACTCACTTCTCTCACCCAAAGACTTCCCCAAAACACTCAATGATACTTTCTCACTTAGAATTCTTTCTTTGGAAGTCAACAAGAGATTTTTCATATTTTAAAACTCTTATCAGCTCTTTCTAAACATTGCTAGCCCCCTTTTTATTAATTTTTTTTTCTTTTTCTTTTTCTTTTTCTTTATCTTATTTTTCTTTTTTTTATTATGGGGGCCAAGAATTTCTTTAAAAACTAGAGCTTATAATTTTTTATTTCCCTTATCCCTTCTAGACTCAATCACTTATAACTTAGAGGTCCATGAGCCAACCTTTTCTTTCCTCTATTTTTTTTACACTCCCAAGATCAATCTTCCCAACACTCACCCTCATCCTAGAAGCTAGACAATATGAAAGTCTAATCTAGCTAAAATGGAGACCAAGCATTGTCGTTCCCAATACTCTCAACATTATGCACATGTAAAGCTTTCCAAAGAAGGCCTCACTCAACAAACAATGAAGGCTTGAAAGGAGGGAAGGGTTTAAGGTAATGGAGTGCCACTTAAGTTTGTCTAAAAAGATTGGCAAAATGGATGAGACAACTCAAGTGTGTATAGCCATGACTCAGCACACAAAGAACCATAAGCAAGAGACATCAAGTTCAAATAAGACTGGAGTTTACTTCAAAAGGTGAGGTTTAACAATCAATGAGTTTCATAAGAGTTTTCATAAGTTTCATAAGAGTTTTCAAGGCTCGAAGTCTACAAGCTTAATAAAGGATGCTCAAGCTACTTGCCATGATTACAAAGGTTATCAATTTGAAAACTTAGCATGAGCTCTTTACAAGGTTGATATCATCCTTGTCCCCTATGCATGATGCAATCCTATATGCTCAAGACTTCTAATATATTTTTTTTATGCGACTAAATGAATGCTCTAGACTCAATCCTAATGCAACTACATGATTCTTTTTGTATTTTTCAAATTTTTCAAATTTTTATGGTTTTTCTGTGCAATAGCTATCTACAAATGCATGCTTATGACAAGAAACACAAGATGATCAGCAACTTGGCACCTCCCCCACACTTAATTCACACAGTCTCTGTGTTTGTTAAGTGGAGAGAAGGGCCTAAAAGAAAACTAAATGCAAAGACAAATGTTATGTACAATGATAAGGTGAAGGAGTACCTCTATGGAGCATGAGAAGAGGCTGATGCCTCACTCTCGGAGTCATCTTCCTCGTAGGTGGAGTCAAGTGAAGGTGATTCATTACCGGACTCGGATTGGAGAGCTGGTGGGTTCTTTTTGCGACGAAGAAGTTGTTTCATTGTGCGTGATGCTGAGGGATCTACAAGTGGCCGAGGTGGAGGGGCAAGGAAGGCATCAAGGTCAAAGTCCTCTGCTTTGCAACCGGCCACAGCTCCTCTAGTCAAAACATCTGCCACTTTTCGCATGAACTGAGCTGAAGCTTCAGCTTGCCTCTTCACAGTCCTACTCAACTCCTTGCACTTGTGTGTGAGCTTGTAGATGGTTCTATCCGGAGCTTTGCTCCACCTCTGAAGAATGCTGATATGGTCATGAGCTTGGCGAAGTGGACCAAGGGGCAAAGAGGCAGTGTACTGGTCGAAGTGGTAACGAGGGGGACCAAAGAGGTGTGCAGTGGCTCTGCTAGAGTGACCCTCATCAAACATGGCTGCCTTGTCTGCCCTCTTCTTGGCTTTTCAAGGTCATGGGACCAAGGGCTCTGTGACTGCTAAGGAGGTGCTTCTCACTGATATCAAATAGGATTGCTCCTGTAGTGCTCAATGTGGTGAGAGCATAATCAGGAAGAACCAGCTCAACTTTCTTTGCACCTCTCAGGTAGGAGTAGACACACTTCCCATTGAACCTCCCAGAGAAGTAGTGAGCTGACCTCAAGTAGTTTAGATCCATGAAAGAGGGACCAGCTGCATCATTTCCCAAACTTATCCCCATGTGAGCAAGCAATGGTGTTATCAAGCTACCAATCCCAATCTGAGCGTCAGGGTCTCTGTTTGACCAGGCCCAATCCTTATAGTACATGAGGCGTTGCACAAAGTATCCCACCATGCCAAAATCCTTGTAGAAGTTGCTGGGAACCAAAGGGAGATGAGGGGGTAGAGCATACTGCTGGACAGCTTGGTGTAGAAGTTTCAATTCATCTCCAGAGACTGTTCCTACTTCCTTCCTGGGGAATATGATATGGACAAGCAACCTGTGGAGATAGCGCACCGAAGGATGTCTAATGGAGGCGTTCTTGTCCTGGTTGGCACTCCTGTTCTTGCCTGATAACAGCTTCCAAGTCAGGCTTTTGATGTTCATCTCTCTTTTGACCTTGGCAAGCTTGGGAAAGGATGTCTCTTTCTGGTCTTGAAAGCCAAGCACTTCCTCAATCTCCTTGAAGCCCATGGAGTAGGCTCGCCCATCAATCTTGAACTGTATCTTCCCCCATCCTTGCTTCACATGCACTACAGGAAATGTGAGTATTAATAGCATAATATGATAACGTTTTTTTCAATTGTGCTATAGTTGACATACTTCTTACTTTTAGATAGCGTTTGTGAAAACAAAACGCTATGTAAAACTAAAGCGGAAAAACAATTGATTTTCCCACTCACCCTTGTTTCACTTTCCCTCTCACTCCATTTCATTTGCCTCCAAATGTAACAATCGTGGGCTTGCATTATTCATCTTTTTTGCGATTATGGAACAGAGAAGAAATGAAGAATAAGCAAATCATCTCTCTCTCTCTCTCTCTCTCTCTCTAAACAGTCCACTGTCTCTTTTCTTTATAAAATTGCTTTACACAGATCTCTTCTCAGGTTTCTTACAGCACACACTCGACAAGAGTTTTGTCATGACAAGAAAAGCTTTGATTTTTTATTTCCAATTTTAAAGATCGAGACTTTAAGATGTCCCACTTTGATGCCCACAACAATCTTTGGGTTTCCGACAAAAGCTTGGAAGATCATGAATGTTCAAAAACTTGAAGAAAAGAGGATGGTGATCCAAGCCAGTGATCTTGATCTTCCTCTCTATTTACAGATTCTAAACGATGGTTTGTATCATCTCACCTTCCCAATTTTAAGTATCAAAATTTGATTTAGGAGCTGCTGAAACTCTTTGTTTTTTTCTTTTGCAGCGATTTCGTATTTTAAGGAGGAGAACAAGAGAAGCTCAGAGATGGATACTCAACCATTGTTGAAAGATTTCTTCTCTGGAGATGGTCGGGGACCAAGAGCACTGAAACGAGCGTACTGGTTTGAGTCCAAGCGGTCGATTTGAGCTTCGAGGGTGTTGTTTCGAGCGGCTCGTCTGGACTCTTTGCTCAGCTCGGACCGGAGGATCGATGGTTGGGTCTAGAACACCGGATCGAGCAAGTCAGAGAAGAGGTTGAGCGCTTCGTCTTCTTCGTGATTCAGAGATCCACTTTTTTATAATTTGTATATTTGGTTCATGCGCTTAGTTCCTCTTCGACTTTTCGCTCAGAACATTTATTTTGTGCAGAAAAATCCATGATTTTGCTCCATAACTCTTGATTATGCATTTTAGCCCCATGACCTGAATAAATACTATAGAACACAAACAGACTCGAAAAGACCATATATAATACATAATAAAACTAATTAAACTTAGCTAAAAATGAACATAAAATATATATATATATATATATATATATATATGACACTCATCAAATTTTAATCTTAAACTTAAATTCAAATTTAATCATTTTAAAATCAAATCTCAACTTAAAAATAATATATATATATATATATATATATATATATATATATATATATAATTATAGGGCTTAAACCCTAAACATAAACCTTATATCATTATTAAAAAATCATTTTACACTTAGATTTATAAAGTACCTATCATTAATTCTATTTTGTATTTAAAAAAAACAAAACCCTAAACATATTTTCAAACCCTAAACCCTAGACTTGAAAATTTCAATTTTTTCATAATATAATTTCAATTTTAAACTTAAACTCAAAATTTAATGATTTTTAAAATATATTATCAAATTTAAAATATAAACCTCAAAAACAAAATCTTAAGTCCACACCCTAAACCTAATACCCTAAACCCCAAACTTGAACCTTTGCATACAATGTCATATTGCAAAAATCAAAGTCAGATTTTTATTTGGAACTTAAACCTTATATCGAATTTCAAACCATATATATTTAGTGTGATATTACAAATATGGATTTTGGTGTACTTAAAACCCTAAACCCCAAAACTTAACTATATACTATAAACATAAATCTTTAAACTCTAATCTTCTTATACCATCAACCAAACTCTTAAGACCAACCTTTAACATTACACTTCAAACCCTAAACTCTACATCCGAATCTTAATACAAACTATCAGACTTTAATACCTTAAACCCCAACCTTAATCTCTACATAGAAAATCATAAATCCAATATTTACAAACTTATAATAGAAACTTTAAATTTAAACCTCAAGTATATTCTAAAACTCAAATCATATACTTCATCATAAATCTTAACCCTAACCCCTAAACTACATATATCATTTTAAAACATATCACAAAACATTAAATCTTAATTTTTAAATAAATTATATATCTATAAATAAATTAAAATTTCAAATAAAAAATTTAGATTTCAAAATTTAAATTATGATACCGAATTATTTAAAGCTTAAATAATTTTTATAATAGCTATAAATAGATAAGAAGACAATTTATATTCTATTTTTTTTGAACCATTGATTGATTTGAATCAAAGGCCCAAAATCATTCTAATACCTATCCTCACCTTTTACTCCTATTGGCTAGAAAAAGTTGTGTGTGGATTGATAATCTCAACCATGGATTAAATATTTTGAAGGGTTCAGATTAAATCTTTTTGTGTTTCTCTCTCTCTCACCCTCTCTATTAGGCTTCTTCATTCTTCTTCTTCTTCTCTCTCTCTCTCTCTCTGAAACAAAGAACGAGATTCAGTTCTTCTTCTTCTTCTCTCTCTCTCTCTCTCTCTCTCTCTCTCTCTCTCTCTCTCTCCACCACATGAGTTTGATGTCGTTACAACCACAGTCTCTCTCTCTCTCTCTCTCTGTCTATCTAATCTCTATCTTCATCACCATAGTACTGGTAACCTCTCTCACTCTCTGTCTCTCTCTCTATCCTAGTGTTTTGATTATTGGTTTTGCTTTTGTGTTCTCAGTTAAATAGAGTGGAGGATGCTGAAGAAGCTTGATGGTGGTGGTCTGCCACCAATTCCATATCAGAAGAAGCATGGCTCGGAGAAGACAAAGGGCTGGTGATTCAAGAACAGAACATAACTCGTGCTCTGTTCTTTCTGTGGTGATGCGACGACTAAGTGATGGAGGACAGCACTCTGGAGGCCGGAGGCGGATGCTCGGCTTGAGGCTGGAGGCGGATGAACTAGGGTTGTAGGCAGAGGCTTAGATTAGGTTTAGGTTAATTATGTTTTGGTTAATTATCTTTTGGTTCAATGTTTTAATTTGTTTCTGGTTTAATGTGTTCTTTAATTATTTGTATAATGCTTTTAATTAATTAATAAAATTTAATTTTAATTATGAATTAATTTCGATTCATTTGAATTATTTAATTAGGAATTATATTAGGTGTAATTTTTTTAATTAATTAATAAAATATTGCTATTGATAGTAATTACAAATTGCTATAGTAAATTAAACAAAAGCTATAGTTAAAAGTTATAATATCATTTTTATGGCTATAATAAAAATTACAATTGCATACGCGAATCGCTATTAATAATTAAATATCAATAGCACATAGAAAACCGCTATGCAATGTAGAGACCTATTATCGCGGGCGATATTGGAGCGCTTTCTACAACGCTATGGTAACATGTGATAGCGCTTTAGCGGTGCTATTAAAACCCTTATTTCCTGTAGTGATGCTTGGAGGTGTGAAAGGTGGCTTCCAAGGATGCCAAGAATTGGCATGAGACCTCTTTGTGTGTAGGATGAGCCATAGCGTAGAGGCAGCCCATGTGCATGTGGTCTAGCATTTCTTGGATGTCTTCTTCAATCATTAACTCCTTCAGGACCATCCTATCAAGAAATCTGGTTGGAGGCCGAGAAACACCTCTTCTGAATTGATCTAACAGCTCATCTTCAGTGGGTTTCTTCTTTCTATCCCTGTGAGCATTGAAGTTCTTTGTTGTGTTAGGATCCTGCTCAGCTTCACTGCCCTCCTGAGAAGGTTCCTCTCCACTACTTGCACCTTCTTGCTCCAAAGGAGGAGGTGTCACACTTTTTCTTGGTGTCTTAGCTTTGGTGGTGGGAGCTGGTTCATGATGACCTCCATTGTTCCCTTTCTCTAAAACAAGAGCTCCCACACTGTTAGTCCTTGGTGCTCTAGGTTTCTTGGGAGGGGCTTGCTTGTGAGCAATATCAGCCACACTCTCATCAACAACAACTCTCTTGCCATCCCTTTTAGCATGTGCCTTCTTCCTTAGCATGGCCAAAGCTTGTTGTCTACGCTCCTCCTCTGATTCATGCATGGAGCCTAACTCTTTCCCAAACTGAGCAGTCTCTCTTTGAGCAGCCTCAACCCTTTCCTCTTCAATCAAGTTTGCATCCTTCCTCCCCATTTGGTACCTGAAAAATTTTAAGTCTTGGAAAATATTAAGCACAAGGAAGGAGAAAACTTTTGAATGAGAGAAACTTGAGTAAACAATTGTGAGCTCAATTTAATACCAGCAATCCAGCAAAAGCTATCACAATGCAATCAAGCTCCCATGCTCATAATTTTTTTTATGAACATGAGAATCTCAATCAAGCCAAACTCAAGAGAAATCATCAATCAGATTTAAATTGCAACTTAATCAAGTTCTAGAACAGCTTATCCAATCAATATAAACCACAATCAACCCCAATTTAACAATCAGTAAAAAACCTCCAAATCTCATGAACCCTAATTTCTCAAAGTTCAATTTCAAACCAATTCCAGCATGAAATCAACTACCCAGCATGATATATAAGTTTTCCCTAGTCTATTTCACAAGAATCTAGCAAGAGAATGGTCAAATTTCAAGTTCAAATTTGTAGGGTTCATGAGCATTACGAATTTGAACTTAAAGAAACCATACCTTGCTGTGGATGAATGGAAAAGATGAATGGATTCAAGAAAATAGACTAAGAGGGTGAAGACTTGGGTGTGGGAAAAAGAATGGAGTGATTTGGTGGAGATTTGAGTGAGATATGAGGTTTTTGGTGAATGGAGGCTAGGGAGGTTTTTAGATTTGGGAAGAGGATGAAATGAGGAGAGAGAGACACGATTTTTAGGTTATGGGGTGAGTCAGGTCGGGTCTGGGTCGAAAGAAGGGAAGAAAAACTTACCTGGGTCGTCGGCCGGGTCGTGCGTGGGTCGGGTTGGATCGACTGACCCGCGAGCTTCTTCCCTGCACGTTGCGCATCCGTACGATCTGTCCCACGCGTATCAGGTCGCGCGTCGTCTGTCCCGTGCATCCCGATCCCGCGCGGGTTGTCCGTCCCGCGCATATGCAGCCGCGCGTTCCGGACGTTCGTACTGCATCCGGGTCCCGCGCAGGTATGCCGTCCCGCGCATATGCAGCAGCAGCGTTCGGACGTTAAGATTGCATCTGGGTCCCGCACGGGCATGCCGTCCCGCGCATATGCAGCCGCGCGTTCCGGCTCTCGAACAGGTCGTCTGTCCCGCGCGGGTCATCTGTCTCGTGCAAAGCTGGCCGCGTGTTCTGGTTCCTGATCGAGCCATCTTTCCCGCGCGGGTAGCTCCACCCGGTATACACCACCTGAGCGTTCTCGGCCAAAGACTGGCCGGCTTGTCCTGACCTCAGTTCCTGGCCGTTCCACCTTTTTTTTCAACCTTTCCAAGCCTTATTCAAACCATCTCGACCATACTCATTACTCTTCATCCAAATGTCTCAAAAAAGAAATCCTAATGCAATATTTACAAGGATAGACATGGGACTTCCTCCCAAGTGAGCTTGTTTAAAGTCACTAGCTTGACTTTGCTCCTTTGAGATTAGGCTGGGGAAGGATCAGAGAGTGGGGTTGATGTCCCATCCTCCGTTGGTGTGGTGACCATGTACTGCTTGATTCTCTGACCATTCACTGTAAAGTCTCCACCTTTCTTGTTCCAAAGTACAATAGCTCCATAAGGTCTCACTTCCTTAACCACAAATGGACCAGACCATCTTGACTTGAGCTTTCCTGGAAATAACTTCAGCCTAGAGTTATAGAGAAGGACTTGATCTCCAGCCTTAAACTCTCTCTTGAGGATGTGCTTGCCATGAAAGGCCTTAGTCTTCTCTTTATAAATCCTGGAGTTCTCAAAGGTATCCATCCTTATCTCATCCAGCTCATTGAGTTGAAGAAGCCTCTTTTCCTTGGCATTCTGGATGTCAAAATTCAGTAACTTAACAGTCCACAATGCCTTGTACTCAAGCTCTACTGGTAAGTGGCAAGCCTTCCTATACACAAGGTTGAAAGGTGTGGTACCCAAGGGACTCTTGTAGGCTGTCCTATAGGCCCAAAGTGCATCATCAAGATTATCTGACCAATACTTCTTCTTAGTCCCAACAATCTTCTCTAGCATGCCCTTGATTTTCCTGTTGGAGATCTCAACTTGGCCACTGGATTGTGGGTGATAAGGTGTTGCCACCTTATGCTTCACTCCCTTCTTCTTGAGAAGCCCTTCAAACAACTTGTTAATGAAGTGTGAGCCTCCATCACTTATCACCACTCTGGGCACTCCAAATCTTGGAAAGATAATGCCTTTGAACATCATGACCACCACTCTGTTGGGGTCAAAATCGGTCACGACGGAATCAACGACTGAAAGTCTCTAGAAAGTATTTCTCGAAACAAAAAAGTTTCGTATGATTTGAAAAGAAGTCATACGAGATTTTCTCAAATTAGAATATCCACTCTCTGTTGGGATCGAAGACGGTTATCTCGAAATCAACGGCTAAGATCATTTCCTGTCTACGGACTTTCCGCAAAAAACAATCAACAAAGGTTGGATCGGAAAGGAACGGACGCGACCAAGGCCCCGATCGCCGGCGCGAGCACTCCCGACCTGGCCCCGGGCACCGGCGCGAGCTCGCCCGTGCTGGTCCCGGGCGCCGGCGCCAGCTCGCCCGTGCTGGTCGCGCCCTGCTGCTTCGTGCGTCGCGGCGCCAGCTCTCCGTGCTGGTCGCCGGCGCCAGCTCTCCCGTGCTGGTCCCGGGCGCCGACGCCAGCTCGCCCGTGCTGGTCCCGGGCGCCGGTGCGAGCTCATCCGTGTCCTGGCCCCGGACGCCGGCGCATCCAGCCTATTCCCAGCCCGTCCGATTTAGATCGCACCTCGTGGCCTCCGTGAAGTCTTAACACCTTAGCTACGGACCTAATGTTCCTCGGTTCGGCTCGATTGGAGTTATCCTCGAAGTTTTACGACTATAGCTAGGAAGGTTGGTTCTTCCGCAAAGTGTATCGTGTAAAACAAGGACGATCGACTCGAACATCGATTCTTTAGGCTATACGATTTATTTTGCGGAAGAGATAATCTTTCCGAGAAATCGTATGAACGTTCGAGGGCTTAAAACGTGTCCACGGAATCACTTACGATTTTGGAGATCCAAGCCCAATAGGAGCTATGACGATTTATCCTAACTCACTGAAGTAGGATAAATGCTAAGTTTATGCGGATAAATGTCAACTCTCGAGGATAACTACGAAGATCGACAGAAAAAGGAATATTTCCAAAAGAGATAAACTTGGGCCCAAAGGCGAAAGGGTAAACGGGCCACCGACCTAAAACGACTATATAAGGAGGACTGGAGTAAAGGGATCCGAAAATCCAAGAATCTAGACTTAGTGAACTCCTGCTAGCTCGGAAAACTTAGAACTTAGGTGGTTAGGCCAGCGAGGCAGGACTTAGAACGTCTGACCGCCTCTTGTTCTAGTTTTATCTTCTCCGCAGACCTTTGTTCATCTCGGAAGGATCTAACAATTCTTTAACTTCAGAGCTCCGCACATAGAAACCCTAGGCGTTATCTTCGACATGCCCGTTTCTATGACAAACGTTCATACTAGACGAACTCGCCCAGGCAGTTCGATCTCTTGTTCAATTCTTTCTAACTGAACTACGTCCGACTTGATCCTCGAAAGGGGTAGGTAGGCAGCCTTTCTTAAGGTCCAGTCCCAAATCTTAACGAAACCTTTTCCGCATTTATTTGGTCACTTGTCGTTGGCTGTCGCAGAGAATCCAGACCTCAAGGAAAGTAGGGCTTTCCTTACTTTCCTCCATCATTATTCATTAAAATCGACGGTGTGAATTTCGGTTCCCACAGTTTGGCGCTAGAAGGAGGGGGGGACGAATTACTCTTACTCATACGGCCGCAAAACGCTTGATCGAAGTGATGTCCGGAAATATGAAAGAAAAACTTGCAGTTTGCGTCAACAATGGTAAAACAACTCCAGCAGCGACTGTTCCTACGGCCAACGCTTACGCAAACGCCATAGTGCTCGAGCAAATCAAAAACCTAGCCGCAGCTTTCCGCCACAGGAAGAGCACGAAAACGAGCTCACGATTTCTCTATCTAAACAGAAAGGGCAACGATAAAATCTATCAAACCCCAAAAATTCGTCTTGTTACCAAGTTAGAGAAATCGAAACGAGCAAGGTTTCTACAAAAACATTTTTTCGAGAACCTCTCGGAAAAATAAAACTTATTCTCCTCGAAACCTTGGGGAAACCCTAGATTACTTGCAGAATAGAAGCACGGCAAATCGGGTCACCAATTCCCATTGCCGTACTTCTTCCGAACAACTCTCGGGAAGCAAACGACGAAACGGGAAAAGAGCTTACCAATGCTTCCCAACCGTCCGAACCACCCAAGGGAGGCCAAAACTCTGACTGTCCCGACCAGTTAGCCATACGACAAGTTCGGTCTGTCTCGACCAGCTCGCCGTACGACAAGCTCGGTCTCTCTCGACCAATTTGCAATATGGCCAGCTTTGTCCTTCTTGACCAGTTTGGGAAAAACAGAGTTGATTTCTATAAACCTATTCAAAACCTAAACCGGTTAACTAAGAACTTTTCTGAAATCTAAAAATTTTCGCGTCATTGCGAACTCTCGACTTTTATCCGCTAATGCTTACTTTCGGAAAACTACTCAAAACTCCTTTGGATCAATCCTATGGAAACGAGAGAATTTCTGATTAAGTTTAATAACAAAATACAGCTCTCCGCAGCGAGAGTGTCAGATATTAAAATTCGGTAACATCTTACGGAAACAACTTCCGTAAGATCAAACTCGGCAATATTTTACGAAACATCATTCGTAAAGTCAAACAAAATCATATCAAACAACAAGGTCTGATATTTTACCAGTTTGCTCATGGCTTGACGAACTAAGAACCTCATCCGAATGACATCCTGTCCATTGCTCCCTCTTAGCCTGCTTCTCCTTCTTTTGTTTCAACGATTTCGAAAATCCCTTTGGTACATAAAACGCAATCTGATTCTGCCACGTTGAGTCGGAAACATCTATTCATAACGCTTGATAGACTTTTCAACAATATACAAACCGCACCTGTCAATTTAGGGAAGTACAAAGAAACGGAGACATGAGCTTAGACGTTGATATCTCTCGTTCGCCCCGATATTCTCATCAGAATTTCATCGAAAATCAATTCATACGAAATTCAGTATCAGACTTTTCGAAGTCCTTTGATGTAGAACCAAAAGTGGCCATTCCGAAACGCCTAAAAAACCTTCGATGGAATACACATTCCTTCTCGTAAAAACTATCACTACGGAAGGTGAAACACAGTTCAGAAGACAAAAGAAGAAGAAGGAGGAAGAAGGGGCAATCTCGAATCATCGATGAGACTAAGGTATGTCCGCCTTAGAAAGTTTTAATCGGGCTCTAGTTTTTCGAAGGAAAGGAATGAAAACGTCTTAAAAACTGCCGTGAAATTTAGGGAACTTAGAATCTAGGTGGATAGTCTAGCAAGCTAAGTCTTAGGCAATTTTTCCAGTCTTTTTCTACTGTTCCTTGACTGTCCAGGCAGAACATGCAAACCGATCTAATCTCTCGAAAACCTAGAAACGATCGCCACACATTCTCAGCATAATCATTCTGCTTCCTAATCAAAGAAAAAACGTATACAAGCCTTCGAAAGAACGGTTAACCCGTTTTCTTTCGTAAATAAAAAAAGAAGGAGTAGGTAAGTATACTATACTCGTATATTTCCATCCTTGAAAACTTTTTGCTTCAGCATCAAGACAACGCTTTTGACAAAGCAAACTCTCGCAGCAATAAGATTCGTCTAAAAAACGCTAGCGGCATAGCCCAACCGTTACAAACATAGTCTTGAAAACTCTACGTCGTCTCTCGTCGCAAACTCGCGACTAGAAACGTGTACCAACGTCAGACTAATAGCACGACGGTGAACTACGAAAATAACGAAATAACCTTCGGTAAAACTCCATGAGTAATTCGAAGCAACTTTCGTCCAAAGGTTGAAATCACAGCGGAAACATCTCCCGTGTAATCCGCGGAAACATCGCTAGTTTGACAATCTGCGATTTTCTATCTCCATGAAACCGGTCATCCATTACTTTCGTATAACAAGAACATTTTATGGAAAAAACATGATCGGTCTCATGCAAAACAACTTCGCAGTACGCAAAAGTGAATGAGGAAAACATAATCCGTGGTCGTAAATATAGCAAGTAATTTGTGAGAAACACTCTCCAGTTACCTTTACGAACGCGGGTCATCCCTATCTAGTCGTAAAGTTCATACCTATGTTGTCGTACATATTGCACTATTAATATCCACTCGAAAATCACTCTCAAAGCACAAGAATCATATAAAGTAAATGGGAAGATTGAATCTTCACAAGAAACAGACGGGAGTGCTCGGTCACCAGAAAAGTTCTTTTCAACTCCGCATAGCTTTTCCTCGGTTTCTCGAGTATAAAACTCGAGGAACCGAGGAAAGCTACGTGTGGTAGACAAGAACTATTCTGGAACCGTGCTCTCCCGTTTGTGGTTTTTTTTAAAAAAAAATCAAAAATCGTCCCTAATTCGTCGTACATGATAAACAACGGTCGTCCTTAATTTGTCGTAGCTCGAAAACACGGGTCGTCCTTAATTCGTACATAAAAACGCGTCATCCCTAATTGGTCGTAATCGTACGACGAATCCCACAATCCTATATATACCCGATCTCCATCGAGAGAAATCAGCTGCTCTCTAGTCTCTCTCTACCATCGAATTAGCTTCTCTCTCTAAGGTATGTTTTTTTTGTTTAGGTGGTTAGTTAGGGAAATTAGATTAGATTAGGAATTAGTTTAGTTTAGGTGGTTAGTTTACGGAATTAAATTTGATTAATCCCAAATAAAAATTTAAAATTGTATTTTTAAAATCAGGTTAAGCAATATGTCTGGTAGGCAAAAACTTAGGAGCAGACCGAGGTACAAGACTACATTCTGCAATCCATCAGCTTCTACTTCCGGTGGTGAGACCGCACCGGACCTTGTCCCTGAGAGTCAATCTCAGGGAATATCACCACAGACTTCGAGTCAGCAGTCTGTGCCTCCGCCTCCGCCGTTTGTGTCTCCTCCGCAGCCTCAGCCACATCCCGAAGATGTTGCCCCACCTCCTGCAGCACCTGCGGAAGGAGGACTTCATCCAGATTTGATGGTGCCACCCAATGCTCCCTATGCCAGGTAAACGGCCGAGGACCTGATCCAAATGCCTGGTCGGGAAGGTTTAACCATCATCGACCCCGATCGACCACCAAACACAATTTTGTAAGTAATATATAACTTTGACTTTATTTTTAATTATTTACATATTTATTTTATTTAAAATTATTTAAGTTTTATTGTTCGCCTAAATTTTTCAGGTTTAAGACGGACAATGAGTTAGGATCATCTGTTTCGATTGCATCAAGTCAGTACTTCACTGAACCGCATCCTAACCGAGTCTTACACCTGACTACATTCAAGGACGTGGTTCACATGTTATGCGGTAAGTAATAATTATTTACTTTTTATTAATTTAAAAATTAAAAATTTATTTAATTAATTCAGTTTTTAATAAATGAATTCTTTTTTGTAGCAAAAATGGAAATGGTCTATTGCCGTCAACGAGAAAGTCAAACAGGCTTTCAACGAGAAGGCAATGGCTCGTTTTAAGAACAATGTTCCTGACTGGAAAGAGAAGTGGCGGTTTGAGGGGGATGCTGCAAAATCGTCGTTCCTTGGCGACTATGTCTTGACCGGTCTCAAGGCTTATTGGACGAAGCCTCGCAATGTTCGCACGTCCAACAACCGGATGAAACATGACGTCGAGGGTAATCTGTCGTGCCCCATACTTCTGAGCAGGTTCCCCACGTTGGAGTCGCCCTAAAGATGGTAAGTGCAATTAATTTATTTTTGCAAAATTTTAGTTACCTACTAATTAATGCTCAAACATATAAAAATTTTCTACGTAGGCCGCTGAGACAGGGGAGCCACCATCCCTAACAGAACTTTACAAGAAGACACATAGCCATAAAGATAGCACGTTCGTGGATGCTCGGGCAGAAAGGATCCAAAACGAAGTGGAGACTCATATCCAGGAGGTCGAGACCCAGTTGTCTCAAGAAACCCCGGATGCCCCACCGGTCAAGTTTTCTACCGTCGAAAAAGATGAAATTTTCGAACAGGTAATTTATTGGTTTATTTATCTAAATTTCATATTTTGTTATATATATTTAATAAATCAATCGTAATTAATTAGTTGCAGATTATCCCGAAGAAAAGGGGATGGATGGTGGGGATCGGTTCGTTGAACGATGTTCCTAGGGAAACAGCGGCTTACGCAGCTACAAGGCAGGAGGAACATGTTCAGCTCCGAGCAGATTTGACGGCTGCCAACGGAGTCATTTTGGAGCTGCGGTCCGATAATCAGCTTTTGCGAACAAGTTCGAGCTCATGGTGGAATAAAAACCGGAGGTTGCACGGATATGGGGTCTGTACGTCCGCGCTGCAACCCCACTCCCGAAGAGCAGGCGGATTTAGAGAGACAAGCTGATATCCATAGTTCCGAGCTCCGGACTGATCTTAACCTTTCTTAGTTAATTAGGTTAATTTTTATTTTTGGTTTGTATGCATTTTTTTAATACTAAATTATTTTTAATATATTATATTTTGAATTTTAAATTTGGTAATTAATTTTTGTCATTAATTTAAAAATCAATTTTACTAATTATTTTTTTTAAAAAATTGTATTATTATTTTTATTTACAATATTAAAAGTCGATGTAAATTAGTCGACAATTTAACGTCTACTTTACATCGATATAGAAGTTATGTAGTCGTGAATTTAACGTTTACTTTACATCAATATAGAAGTTATGTAGTCGTATGTTTTACGACTACTTAACGTCGAAATCGACTTAATGTAGTCGTACAGATTACCTCTGCTTAACATCCAATATACAACAATGGCTTCCGTCGACCTTACATCTATTTGGTACATCTAGTATACGTCGAAGTTACGACGAAGCACTTTACAACGAATGAACATCGATATTTATTTGTCGTACTACGTACGACGATTGTACGTCGATTGGCCTTTACGACGGATGAATTACGACGAAATGAACCTTATAACTTTAAATATAAGATTTCATGCACTCCAAAAGCAATTTACGGTTTTAAATATTGAAACTTCAAATATAAGTTTCCTTACTTTTCTATTCTTGTACTTATATAACTTTTAAATAATGTTATCAAATTTCTTGTTTAATCATTTTAGTCCTTAAAAAATTTTAATACAAAATATTTATTTAACACTACAACAAATATTATACAAAGATAATACCACATTAAACAAATAAAAAATACAAGAAACGGAATATACAAAAAAAATCTCAAACATATAAATATCACGTAAAATAAAATATTAAAATATTACAGCAATATTAATATTCAGGTAAATTTGATTTAACACTATCGCAAAACCAACAGATGCATCATGATAAGCTTCCCCCTCCTGAAGAGCAGCAGGAACATGCACCAGCTCAAGCTGTTGGCTAAGAGTTCATCGCGGTCTTAGAATGGGGTTCGAAGAATACGCAATAGAGGAGGACTGCGGTGGAGAGCTGTTGTAACGTGAATGAGGAAGATCCAAGACAGAGAGATACCAAACTGAGCAGGTTGCACCACTGGCGAAAAATCAGAGCAAGACAACGAAGGTTTGGGTCTTGGCTCGTCAAAGATTGAAGATGCTTGGACGCGAGGAATGCAGGTTCACACTGTAGACTGAAGCTCTCGGTGGAAACGAGGCAATGAGACTAGAGTTTGGACCAATAACGCAGACCACCGACACAGATTGCATAAGACCACAAAATATTGGCAGGGATCCACAGCAGATAACCGCGGAGGCTCGCTGCCGAGAAAATTGACAAGCGGTGGAGAAGTCAAAGGGGGGATCGATCGATCCACTAAACCGATCGGTCGATCGGTTAACTAAAACCTAGATTTTTACCGCGATTTACATGATTTAATCCGAGTTAGTTCAGTTAACCAGTTTAATTTTTAAAGCCTATACTTATGTATTGAAAGGCAAGAAAAACCATAAACTACCTAAGCTTTGTTTCATCTTAATTTCTTCTTTTTTTAAGCTTTACTCTTGTGAATGTTGCTAGTGTTTAAGGATTTACTTTGTTAATTTTGTTTATTTATCTTCTAATCTCTTCATTATTCATCAATCTATCATGGGTTTGTGGTTTCATGGAGATTAATGAATAGAGTCTTTATAGCTTTTGTGTTTGGTAGATTAGATTGAAAGATGGATGATTTGAGATGCTTATGACTAGATTAACATTGTTCCATGTTTGTTAGATGTTCCTAATGCTAGATTAATATTAATCAAGTTGATTTAGAACTTAAGCAATTTCATGCCCAGAGGGTGTTCGATGAAATGCTTGAATCAACCTAATATTATACATATTTAGCCAACGGGAATTGATGCTAGAGATGTTTAGTGGTTAATGGACTTATGATTTATGCATATGCTTGAATGTGTTAGGCCAACGGAAGTTGATGTTTGATGCATGATTAGCATATGAATTATTGTCACGGGAGTGTATTAGTCTATTTGAATGTGATCTATGCCTATGGAACTTGTTAATTGATTATAAATGGCATCCTAGATCTGAAATTTATCATCTCTAATCAACTACCTTATCCAAGAGCTTGCTTTTCCTTGTTTTATCTTGTAGTTGCTTTTAGTTGTCTTTCTATTTCACTAGTTAAGATTCTTCCCATTTTCCTATTTGCTTAGATCAAAGAGGTTTGTGTATTCTTAGTGTGATAGAACATTAGTTCTCTGTGGATTCGATTTAATGTGTTATAATGACATGCCATTCGATTGTAGCACTGTTTACACAATAGGTTGATTGGTGCGTGTGTCTACGCTTGGAGCTATCAGTAGATGTCGACCAGGAAGGTCAAGCGCATCAAGCACCCTTTGCCCTACTAAAGGAAAGCCAATCGACAGCTCCGTCGAGTAAATGACAAACCAAAGTACAGAGATGATTAGAAAAAGGCTGTGATCCCGAAGTATCTGTGACTGGCATCCAAACAGAGGACAGCTGGCTGGGGTCAAAATTCCTTATCGAAGCCTTCTTCATTTCGAATAAGAAGTACTTCTCTCTTCATTCATCTCTACCCAAAATCTCGGTGAGGATTTTACATATCTCATGAGGAGAGAAGTGAAAACTACTCTCAAACCCAAGATTCCACTTTGTAGAACTAAGATTAATCATGTCGAAAAATCAACAGAACCCCCACTTCTTGAGAAAGCACCTGTAGGTCCAAAATGTGGTGGACAAAATTTAGGGTAGTTTAAGAAAAGGCTCTCCGACCTCGAGTAAAAATGACGGAATGGGAAAAACTAACCCGCATTTTTCAAAGACAAATGAGAATATATACATAATCCTAGGTTTTACCCACTCCATTCAATGGCCGCCAGCTTAACAATCGTATCTAATCGGCTACATGGAAAGACATAAAAAATGATTAAAGTGTCGTCCATTATCTTCAATCGAAGGTGAGGGACAATAAGCTCAAATTATTGAATCTCGGTGGTTGCATGTCTTGCCATAAGAGGGTAGAGAAAACAGAAAAAGAAGATGGAAAATCTATAGTCTTCAAGAGAAGAAAGTAAAGATATCAGCATCGAGGTATAAATAGAGTAACATCAAACCTAGACATTGCAGCAGTTATTAAAAGTGTGGGAACTCGTACGTGTTGTCTTTTATCCTCCTTTCTAGACGTTGTGTCTGTCTGATGAAATCAAATCCATTGCAGGAGATTACCTTGAGGACGACACCACCGACCAGGAGTAATCATTACTCATCCAACAAAAAAAATTGAAGCATGTAACAGAAGATCCTTCTGGTGTCTCCTCCTCTCAAAGATGACCACGTGTCACTTAATGGGCCGGGAGAAACTGTTGGAGTAGGATTTAACACCTAAATCAATCCCGGTGAAGGGCCAATCAAAATAGACTGAAATGGCAATGGAACATGATAATTCAGCAAATCCCATATGTTCTGGCCCAAGGTACTGGGCTCCAAGTCTATGGATGATAATTAAGACACAGTCACCTCGTGGTAAACCGGTTAATCAACCGGTCAAGATCTCTGGAGCAAGGCACGACACGTGTGCCCTAGATACACTGGTTAGTTAGAACAAAATGAGGAGGATAAAAATTCAATACAAGACCGTTATTAATATACTCTTTCCAGCTTACACACCTAAGACCTAGAATAGTCCCTTTTGAGTTGTGGTATCTTCTGTTGTTCTTTATATTCATCATATTCATTGTCATTATTATCAAGTCCAGTTCATGCAAACTATCTTAGAGATCCGTTCATAAAGATATTTTCCACCGTTTTCCTTAACCTTACTCTATTCATATTAAAATTATGAACTCCCACACATATCTTTAGCTCTAGATAGGAACACCTGATATATTTTAGAGTGAGTGAAATGAGAAATAAGCAAATCAATCGAGCACCAAATACTCAAAAGTGATTTTAAGCTCTATTCAAGTGGTTGCATTTTTAATGAATCTGCCTGAAGAAACTTCTGAAAATAATAAGTTGCTTCTTTTTTAATGTTTTCTGAAGTTGATAAGACTTCCCCCGCATCATTGAGGAGAATATTGATGTTGTTCCTTTATACTCTCTTCGTTTCATATTATTTGTCGTTGTAGGTTTATGCACATAGATTAAGAAAACATTTAATTTTACATATTTCAAAATAAAAACACTATTACCAATACACCTAACCATATATCAACCGAAAATGAAACTTATTTTGAAACAAAAATTCTACTACAGAACGACAAATAATTTGAAACGGAGGGAGTCTCTGCTATTACACACTAATGGTACTGGATTTAACTCTAAATCCCTCCACCAAAAGAAATGCTTAAGTAATGACTATTGAGTGTGGCCCAGGCTGGCCCATTTAGTCTCGAGGTTCAATATGTATAATCGACCTCCTTTGAGAACAAGTAATAATAGATCACGTGAAGCTCAGGTCTAAGAGGATATCCTCTATACAATATTTGAAAAGAGATTTGCCTTATGCCATCACCAATTTTTTTTTAAATAATGAAATGACATATTAAAAATAATGACATAGTTCAAAGTTAATTGTGACATGAACATTAAATCAAATGTTGATTTAAATTTTTGGTAAATTTTTCAGAATAAAGTAATAACTCGTAGATTCTCAATAATATAACAATAAATAATATAATAATAAAACAGAAATATAAGAATATTTTACAATTATCAAAATAATATTAAATTTATTTTTAAATTATATTTTACAATTATCAAAATAATAAAATCACTTGTAATACCCGTTTTGTGATTTTTCTATTAATGAAAGTGATAAAAATGCATTAATTTTTAAATAGAAGATCCATAGACTCTGCCTTTGACTTCTATTACGGAATACCATTGTCTTGTCGTTTATCAAAAGGCATATCCATCTAATTATGAGACGGGGCTGGTCCATGTCCTCTCTATGACAATACTATTATAGGCTTAGAAACATAATTTATTGATATTAAAGAACTTTTGTTATTTTTCGAAGATACATATTTGACCCGACATGTTTCTGGTAACTTGTTGAAATTATTAGTCAAAACTCATATCCGAATAATTGTTACTATACTATTTTGTTTCACATATAAATACTTATACATATCACATAAGTGTAAATATTAAAAATAATTAAAGATCGTATAAGGAAAAAAACTTGTTCGAACAAAAAAAGAAAAAGATCAAAAGTTCTCACCAATTCAATGATGGCCAGTGATCAAATCATGCATGCGCAACCTGAATTTATAGGTATAAGTGAATAATTCTTTGGTTTGAGTTTGGTTTTTGATTGATGAAAAATATTTATCAATAATTATATTTTGTCTGTTTGTGTAGTTACTGATGGAACAAATAACTATCTGTATGGACAACTATGGAAGTTATGTTCTGGTTCTCTGTTTGATCTTCCAAAAGTTGGAGAAAAAGTATATTATTTTCCTCAAGGGCATATAGAGGAGGCAATATTTTTTATTTTTTACATAATTATTATATTGTTTCACATATGTTTTTATTTGGAAAACTTACTAAAATATTTGATGATATTTCCAGCTAGTTACATCTATAAACGGTGAACTATGTCAATTAAAACCAGCTTTTAATATTCCTTCAAAAATACTCTGCAATGTTTTAGTATCAAGCTTAAGGTATGTTTCATTGATTATTTATGTTTATTATTTATTAAATACACATGAGCTATACTGAATTAGTGTAAATGATATTGCTTTGGGTATATTTTTTTTGTATGGTCTTAGGTAGAGACTACTACAGATGAAATTTATGCAGAAATTTTTTGTCACCGATACATCTGTGAGTGGCAAAATAATACTTTATTTCTTTAATAACTTAATTGCAGATCTTCTTAATATCTATTTTAATTAATATTATGAATTTTAATTTTATAGGAAGTTGAAATCCCAACTCCTAACTATGAAAACAACATACAAAACATTAAATATTTTACTAAGGTGTTAAGTGCTTCGATACCAGTAAAAGGGTAGTTTTGTCTTGAATAAAAGACATGCCATCGAATGTCTTCCTCCACTGGTATTAACAATTACTTACTTTGACCAAATTGTAAATTTCTATATAACATTTTGTATCAAATATTTCCTAGGATACATCTCACCTAACGCCAAGTCAAGAGATAAGTGCTAAAGATATACATGGTCGTGAATGGAAATTTAAACATACTTTAAGAGGTAACAAATTTTTATTGATATCAAAATATGCGTGTGGTGATTACTGATATTTATTTTCTTACAAACAATAAACTAGGTACACCACAAAGACATTTATTCAAATCTGGTTGGAATGAGTTCGCAAAAGAAAAAGGGTTGGTTGTTGGAGACTCTTTTGTATTCCTTCGTATATATTTTTCATTTTACATCTCATTTGTTACTTGGACTTTTGATTTTAAATATTTTTTATCACAGAGGAGAGAATGGAGAATCACGAGTTGGAATCAGAAAAGTAGCTCATCATAAACAAGACAACGTACCATCATCATTAATTTCAAAGAGAGTATGCACCATGGTATAGTTGCTACTGCATTGAATGCTATTAAAAGCAAATGTATGTTTGTTGTGTTCTATAAGCCAAGTTAAAGAAAAACATTTCTTTACTAAATTAAAATTATGAAAATAGTTTATTCAGTAAATACATTTTATTTATTAGATGTTATGATTTCAGGTCGAGCCAATTCCTTGTCAACTTCCATAAATTTATAGATGGAGTGAATAAGAAATTTAGTATAGGCTCCAGATTTTTGATGAAGTTTGAAGGAAGAGATTTTAATGAAATCAGGTCAATCTTGTACATTTATTTTACTTTTTTTTGAGATATGATTGCTTACACAAATGATTTTACTACACTAGATACTATGGAACAATAGTAAAAGTTAGAGATTTCTCCGTTCATTGGAAGGATTCAGAATGGCGAAATCTAGAAGTAAGAATAGTACTAGTTCTACTTTAATTATATTGTTTTAGAATATATTTTTAAAAATCAATAAATAATATCCTATATTTTATAGGTACAATGGGATGAAGCTGCGACAATTCCAAGACCTGATAAGGTATCTCCATGGGAGATCGAGCATTTAACACATTCATCAAACATTCTCAAATCAGGATTTCTAAAGCATAAACGTCAAAGCGAAATACATGAGTTTGGTAAGCTAACGCTTCTCAATAAGTTAAAATTTATTTGTAAATTAGTTATCATTCCTTTTTTGACATATTTTATTTCTTCTTAAATGTTCAAATATGTGGGTTCCTACATTGACCCAAGGCAAAGAAGTTGGACATTCAAGCATACAATCTTCAGTTAGATACTCATTCCCTACCATGTCCAAACTAAACTATAATGAGCAAATGGTTCAAGCAATGAAAGAAACGTCAACCACCACCGTGGCTACTAGCTACAGACTGTTTGGAGTTGATCTAACAATTCCCACAAAAATAAAAGATTCCATAAAACCAAATGACTCACATAAAAAGTCTAAGATTTCTAAAACCTTTGAAGAAGAAAAGTTTGACCACATCCAAACTAGAAATCATACTAAAGTATAAAATAGATTACCATCTTCTTATTTTTACTTGTTAGTCAAGTTTAAATTATTTATTAGGTACAACTAATACATGGGGTTTTCATTAAAAAATATGTTGATTATTAGATAATTATATATATGTGTGTGTTTGCATTGATAGTTTTATTCTGATCTTATTAAATAAAAATTGCATATCTGTAATAAATTTAGATGACTATAAAGTTCATATTTTTTTATATGTAAATTGATCAGGTTCATATGGAAGGAGCTGTAGAAAGAACAGTGGACCTAACTGTCACTACAAGAAAATGAGCTTATTGTGACAAAATTTTGTTACAAAAGTTATTTGTCACAAATTTGTTACTTTTTAAATACGTTATCGTGACTAAAGTTTTGTGTCACAAATGAGTAGCTTTTTCGTCATAATACTGCGACGATTTAAATCGTATCTAATTTTTGTCCCAGATAGTGACAAAATTGAGACAAAACTTACAGTCGTAAAAATTATGACAATATTATGACTATACATCTCGTCACAAATTAGACGAACCTGTGATGGAATATATAGTCTCAGTATGTGACAAAAGAAATAGTAATAAAATGTAACAGGGATGTAACAAATCCGTCACAGTTTTAAATGGATTTAATAATACTATATGTAGTCAGTGATTTGGAAATAATATAGTGTTTTGATATTCTTCACCTGATATGTATATATTTTATATACTTGTAATATTTTCAAACTTTATTTGTTTTATATTAATTTAAAATATAAACATATTAAATAATAATGTTATATGATCCATTAAGCCGAACTCAAAACTAATTACAGCCCAGTAGCCTGAAACCCTAATCAATAATGAGGATATGTGTGTGTATATATATATATATCCTTCAAGAGAATAGTTGCAGCCACCACCTTAGAGAGAACGAGAGATAGAAAAAAAGTGAGAGATGTGTTTTGCCGATTTTGTCAGCACCCATAGTTTCTGACGTTGTGGTGGTATGCGTGTCTCGCCGTTGGGTTTGTAACAAGGAGAGTGGTGGTATGTGTGTCTCGCCGTTGGGTTTGTAACAAGGAGAGGAAGGGAGCGATCTTGAAAGAATTGGGCAATGAGCTGGATGTCAATACGGAGCAGAACTGAGGGTCAAAGACCAATAAAGAACACATCATGGAGTTGTGTCATTGCAAGAGTTAGCCGCCATAATTTTTGCTTCCTGTGCAAGAATCAATCGAAGATAAAAATTCAGGAAACCCTAAATCCTCATAACATGATCCACAAATGTTTATAGATTTTTTGTCGATATTATAGTTGTTTATATTAATTTAGTTTCAAATAATAGTTATTTTTGTATTCTTTCATTATTATAGAAATATTTTAACTATAAAAAGAAAAGCAATAAGTGAATTCTGAATAAATTTGTGATGACAAATTATTAACTAATTAAGTCAAAAGTTTGTCGATAGAGTATAATAAAAATTTAATATGAATTTGTGACTATATATTAGTTATATAGTATTACAAAATTAAGGCAACTAAAAGAGTCACAAATGAAGATGGATTAGTGATGACTCTTTAGTATTAATTTGTCACGGTAATTGAGACAATATTTTAGTGGTAATCAGAGACAGAATTACGACGTTGTGATAGTCACGAAATATGACAAATTTGTTATGTTAATTGTAGTTGGTAATTGTAACATTTTTATTACTTTTATACATGGTTGCTATTGGTGACGGAATGGTTACTACATATAAAGGTCATAACAATGTGACGTTTTTTGTTACGGACAAGATTTGTGACGACTGTATTGTAACAACTATAACATTGTCACAAATATGTCACAATATTTCTATGGTGACGAATTATGTTTTATTGTGACAAATATTTTTGTAACAATATAACTATTTTTTTGTAGTGTGTTTTTGATGGATACAATCAGTTGATCGATGAACTAGAAAGACTCTTCGATATTAAAGGCACATTGCATATGCACAATCAATGGAAAATAGTTTTCATAAACACTGATGGAGATAAGATTCTTCTTGGAGAAGATCCGTGGCTGTAAGTTTTTTACTTTCTTTTTTTTCTTAATATTTTTGAAAATTAATGAACACTTTTAATTTTATGTAGCAAATTTTTCAATACGGTGAAGGAAATATTCATATATTCAAAACCGGTGCCAAGATAGGAAATGAAGATAACAAATTCTCTGAGGATGACCCAACACTAACAACAACAATCTTACTACCAGATGTCAACAGAAATTAAAGAGAAATTGGGTTCTATCAAGTAAAACTTGCTTTTTTAAAAAAACTTGTTTATTTTATAATATATTAAAGATAAGACCTGAAAATGTGTGTGACTTATAACTTATAAGTATATTATGGAGTGTCTCTGCATTTGATAGTGGATGTTTTTCTAGCGGTTGGATTTTTATATAAACAAATTATATCTTTCGTTTTGTTTTATATTATGGGTGTATGTCATGTGTGTGGTCTTAGGCAAGTGTGCTTGAAGATATGATTTTCCACAAAATTGTTCAAGGAGAGGAAACTTAAAAATAGTGAGAAGCCAGAAGTTTTATTTTGAACAATGTTTTGGTACACTTTTCTTTAGATAACTCATTCAGTGTACCAATTGGAGATGTACATTCAGTATTTATTTAATTCTATTTCGAGTCTATTCAGATTTCAAACTTCTAGGGATAAAGATATTAGCTATTCGGTATCTCTAAATTTTGGTTCGGGCTCGATTTAAATTCAGATAATCCATTTAAATTATTTTAATTTTTATAAAAACTCATATATTCTTTTAATTTCTAAAAGAACTAAAACTAAAAATATAAATATTGCATATAAATTTGAATAGCATTATGCCAAACAACTTAATATATAAATTTGTTTGGCTTAAATATTTGAATAGTGAATCAGTAGAGATTTCAAGTATTTTTCTGAGTATTTTTTGCTGTTTTAGATATTTATTTTGGACTATTTATATATATTTTCAAGTATTTTGGACAATTTAAAATATCTTATATATTTTGTATGTTAAATCTAAAATAATTAATATATGTAAGAATATAAATTTCATCCGTATATATTCGGATACCCAAATAGTTTGGTTCCGGTCAGATTTGGTTTCGGTTCATTAGATACCGAAATTTTAAATTCGTTCGATTTTTAACAAATTTTTGGGTTCGGTACTAATTTTTTGATCGGATTGGTTATGTTCTTGATTCAGATTTTCCCCATCCCTAGCAAAAATTTTCTGTTTATAAATATCCTTCTCTCTCCACTAAAGAGTCAATTCTGAAGGGAATTAGGGTTTGGTACGCCGCCAACCAATGGTGTCGCCTCTTGCGCCGTTGAGATATCTCTAAGATGGGTAAGAGGAGGCGCATCCTCTAATCTCCCCTCTCTTCAAAGTCTCTCGTGTTTGGGCTGCATCTTCACACGTCGTCTCTTCTTCTCGTGATGGGTCGTAAGTTTCAAAATAGGTGCAGGACAGTGGCACAATCTGGGCCTCCGCTTCAGTGGATGTGGGTCCTCCTGTTTCTTCTCTTCCTAGGGAAGGAGTATCTTCTCCGAGGGTTTCCCCTCTTGTATCTGAGAAAGTCAGTTGTGATGCTACCATCTAGTTAATCTCCTGGAGCACAATATACCTCCCTGCTGGATTTGCTTTGGCCTCAACCTCAGCTCCTACTGGACTTGCTTTCGCCTCAACCTCAGATACTGCTGGAGTTGTTCCTCTGACTCGTAAATTGGAGTCGACTCTTCTGCTGGAAAGTCAACAGGAGTTGAGACATCTTCTGCAAAGACGGTAGTGTCTATTTCTCCTGGAATTTGGAAGTATTTGAAAGTAATCAATGAAACATCGAATTTGTAAGAAATTGGAGCCCCTTCTGAACATATCTAAGGGGCCCTTTCGTTCTAATCCCTGATGAAAGTTTGAGTAAGCAAGGAAAGAGTTATGAGAGTTTTTGTTTGCAAGATTATATAGTGAAGCTCTGGATATGGGCAGAATTATTGGCATTGTCAGTACTAATTGGAGTCACTCAGGTCCGAGAATATTTTTCCAACGTCTAGGGCATTTAACCTTTTTACTCAGAGTTACTAGCCCACAAACTCGAGCTCTTGTGTTAGCGGGAAGTGTTTGGATCTTAGCCACATTTAAAATGTGTCTAGCACCATGGTCACCTAAATTCTCACATAGGAACCTCAAAAAAACATAAGCTGTGGTGCGAATGGAGCTTAGAGGTCGCAAAATCTAAGTCGACTCGCCACAACATTTGAAAAGCCAGTTTCTATTACACCTGAGTCTGAAAGAAAATAAAACTTTGAGGTCGCAAAACTGTGGGTTCATGTGGATCTCCAATATGAGCTACCGAATATGATCGTCTCTGTTTTTTCAAATGTATTAGAGGTGGGTATCTCTGTTTCCTATCGGTGGCTTCAGAGGAAATGTGATTGTTGTAGTAAATTTGGACATGAGTCTTGAAGATGCTCTGCTAAACATCTAGACTCTACTCGACAAACTAGGACGTCAGGGAGGTCAAGAGTAGAGACAAAAGTCTCAAGAGGCAGTCGAGGTCAGGAAGGTCTGCAACTTATGTATGGAAGTCAACACCCTAGAATGCATCCTGGAGTGGACAACTTGGTGATCTTAGATGATTCTGGACTAGCAATAGATAAAGATCTAGAAGAAACAAGTCATTAATCTGCTATCTCTAGTGATAGAATCGCTGAGGGTGGAGATCTATCTTCCGCTTCAGAAGCGGAGAAAAAAGAGTGTGTTTTCAGAAATATTGAGGATGATACGGGATTGGAAACATTGAGTATTATACTTACAGTCTCAGACTCGGGTCAAATAGAGCATGGAACACACACCATGGGATACTGTTCTTACGAAAGAGACACTAAAGGACTGACAAGATCTTAGGTGATCTCCTTGGACAGGGCATGATGTGCTTGCATAGTTGCGGTTATGCGTCAATGTGAAACATTAATTGCAGGATCTTCAGGGCAACATGGATCAGAATCCATCGCCTTTCTTCTTGGTTTCTAAACCGCAAGAGTGGCCGCAAGGTCAGACGTCACTAATCTATTATCAAATATGTTTTTTTGTGTGGAATGTAAGAGGACTCAACAGTGAAGGATGCCACACTACGGTCAAGGAGTGGGTAGATAACCACATTCCTTCTTTTGGATCATATTAATAAATACATATTCCACCCTTTAGTAGAAGACAGGATAATATAAGCTCTTACTTGTGGTTGGAAATATTTTGCAAATTGGGATCAACATCACACTGTTAGGACCGTTGTTGTAAGCATTCCAAATATAATAACAACAATCTACATGTCTAATTCTCAGCGGTTACTTGTGGTTTCTTTCTTCCTTTGGATAGTACCAGTGTGACTGTAACTCTTTTTTTATGGATTCAATGAAGTGGAATCAAGGAAAGGTCTACTGTAGGAGCTGGAAAATCTGAATTCTATCATGCCAGTTTTATCCCATCCTTGGGTTTTATCAGGGATTTCAATCAAATCATTCGGACTAGCTATTATTCTCAATCTAAGGATCAGGATGTGGATACAAATGGTATAATTAATATGAATTTGGCAATGTAAGATCGTAAATTTTCAAAACGCAGTGTAAGGGGATTACTTTACGTGGTGGAACAATCAGGAAGAAAATCCCATATCTAAAAGATTTACTGATGCTCTCATCGACCAGACTTGGGCTCAGCGGTTTCCAGACGGCTATGCTGATTTTTTTGAAACGGATCAATCGGACCATGCACCTTCTCTCTTTAACTTGCCATCTGCATGGAGAAGAGCTCCAACACCCTTCAAGTTCTTCAATCATATAATAGATCACCCTCTCTTCAATGAAAAGTGAGGTCAGTGTGGCAGACGGATTGATTATTGGAACTTATCAGATTAAGTTGGTAAGGTCTTTGAAATTGCTAAAGAAAGATTCGAGGAGGATAAATCAGAGGCCTTATAGTGGAATTTCTAACCGGGTTAAAGATCAGAAAAATGTCATTTCTGAATTGCAAAGACGCTTAACCTATATAGACAGTGAAACATCTTATTTGGAGCATACGGTAAAAACGAAAGGGCATACTCTTGGTAAGGCAGAAGAAAAGTTTTATCATCAACGATCTAGAGTTCATTGGTATGACCTTCGGAACAGAAACACTGCTTTCTATCACAAAATGGTGGATCAACATGCGGCTCATAACCACATTCTTTTTCTGGTTTTTCAAGATAAAAGTTTCGTATGTGGCATGGATGAGTTGAAAGCTCATACAACTGACTGTTTCTCAGGTATCTTGGGAGGTTGAGCACTGGCATCGGCTTGTTTAAACACTGAGCTGGAAAATCTTCTGTCATTCTGTTGTTCTTCTAGCCAGATAGATTACTTTCAAAGATTGATTCTCGATGAGGAAATAACTAAAATAGTCTTCTCAATGCCTAAGGATAAGTGCTTGGGACTAGATGGCTATAATATTGAGTTTCTCAGAGCTTCTTGGAGCATTGTCAGTAGAGATGTCACTGAACCAATAAAAGAGCTTTTCTGTAATGGTCGTTTTCTTAAGGATTTGAATAGCAGAAATCTGGTTATTATACCAAAGTCAACATAAGCTTGTTCTCTGGGATACTACCTCCCAATCAATTGTTGCAATGGGTTTATAAAATTATTTCAAAATTGCAAACCTTATGGAGCCAATCTTAAATGAGTGCATTAGCAAGAACTAAGCTGCTTTTTTACAAGGTTGTGGCCTTGGAGTGTTGCTTACTTCTGACCTTATCATGGACTATGAGAAAGTGTCATGTTCAAAGAGCTCTATTGTGAAGGTTGACATTAGGAAGAACTTTTATACTGTGACATGGGATTTCTTATGAAAAATTCTTTAAGTACATGGATTTCCACCTCTTTCTAAACATAGATCAAGGAATGCATCTCATCTCCATGTTTCTTGGTTGCGTTGAATGGAGAATTGACTGGATTCTTTGGAAGTAAAAACGGTTGAGACAAGGTGAGTCAATATCTCCTTATCTATTCATAATGGTCATCGAGGTCCTCTCAAAGTTCTTTGAGTGGGCGGTAGGGCATGGACAGATTAGAGTTCACCCAAAGTGTTATGAACCTCTAGTTTCACATCTCTTGTTTGTTAATGATTTATTGGTGTTCTGTTATGGATACAGACACTTCTTGTCTAGTATTTAGAAGGTATTAAATGAGTTTAAGCTCTTCATTGGGTTGGACATAAACCCAACTAAATCAAAGTTCTTCTTTGAAAGATTTTTAGACATAGAGTAGGAGGTTTTGAGTGACTTTTTGGAATAAAAATGGGAGTGCTTCCAACAAGATACATGGGCTTCTCGTTAAAACCAGGTCGCATCACACAAGCAACTTTGCAGCCATTCCTAGAGCAAATCACATGAAACTTCATTCCTATGAAATATTTTTCTTTTGCATGAAAAATCAAACTTATCACCTCAGTTATTTATGGAAAGGTAAATATTTGGAGCTATGTGTTTAACTTGCCAAAGACTTTCCACACCGACTCTCTCTCTCTCTCTCTCTCTCTCTCTCTCTCTCTCTCTCTCTCTCTCTCTCTCTCTCTCTCTCTCTCTCTCTCTCTCTCTCTCTCTCTCTCTCTCTCTCTCTCTCTCTCTCTCTCTCTCTCTCTCTCTCTCTCTCTCTCTCTCTCTGAGGATTTTTATAGGCAGCAAGACATCATCCAGAGGAGCTAGAGTAGCATGGAATGACATTTGCAAGCCCAAAAAAGAGGTGGATTAGCTATTAGACTGCTCGAGGATTTTAAATTCGTGTTCGGCTGAAGTATGTGTGGAACTTTTTACAAATGCAGGATCTCTGGGTTACTTGGCTGAAAAAAATGTCTTTCACAGTTATTTATATAGGCAAGATATTAGACAGATAAAATTTTGTTACATTATGACATAGACTAGACATTTATTACTACATGATTGTGTTCCTTGACTTTTGTATGGGCATGTTTATTGCGGGGTTCTTAGGGTGAGCTTCTTTATATCCGTCTCTTAACTTTGAAGAAAATCTACGAACCGACTCTTAAATAAGATATTTAAGAGATGGTTCTTAATTTTCTTAGTTAAAGTTAAAGACTGCTCTTATATTAGGCTAAGAACCCTGCAAGAAACAGGGTCTAACACTCTTCCTTAGAGTCCATTGTTATTTACGTCGATTGTAATGCTTCTAGTTGCAACGTTAAAAATCATTCAAGGAAAATTCAGTGGGAGAAACTATACTAAGGTAAAAGAGTACTATTTCAGAAACTATGGGAAAATTCTCTCTCTCTCTCTCTCTCTCTCTCTCTCTCTCTCTCTCTCTCTCTCTCTCTCTCTCTCTCTCTCTCTCTCTCTCTCTCTCTCTCTCTCTCTCTCTCTCTCTCTCTCTCTCTCTCTCTCTCTCTCTCTCTCTCTCTCTCTCTCTCTCTCTCTCTCTCTCTCTCTCTCTCTCTCTCTCTCTCTCTCTCTGTGAGAGATTTTTTTATAGGCAAAAGACATCATCTTCAGGAGCTAGAGTAGCATGGAATGACATTTGCAAGCCCAAAGAGGTGGATTAGCTATTAGACTGCTCGAGGATTTTAAATTGGTGTTTCGGCTGAAGTATGTGTGGAACTTTTACAAATGCAGGATCTCTCTGGGTTACTTGGCTGAAAAAAATGTCTTTCACAGTTATTTATATAGGCAAGATATTAGACAGATAAAATTTTGTTACATTATGACATAGACTAGACATTTATTACTACATGATTGTGTTCCTTGACTTTGTATGGGCATGTTTATTCGGGGTTCTTAGGGTGAGCTTAAGGTAATATGGGACCGTCTTCTTAACGAATTAAAATGATCTAGCAACCGACTTCTTTAAATAAGATATTTAAGAGATGGTTCTTCAATTTTCTTAGTTAAAGTTAAGAGGCGAACCCAAATATAGCTAAAACACTCAATCATGCAAGGAAAAGAAAGATCTAACACTAAACACCTTGGATCTACACTTAATCACTCTTAATCACCCTAACCCATGAATCTTAATGGATCTACTCACCATTCCACATGCTTACTCTTAAACCCGAGATTCAAGCTTAATCATGTAGAGAAAGAAAGAAGATGAAATCAAACAATCGAGAACACAAAGATAAGATGAGATTATGATTCAAAGATAAAACTTTCACCAAATTGTAAGATGAGAACACAAATGGATCCTAAAGATGCCTAAACCTTAATCTATAAGATAAAGAATGCATGATAAAGATGACTAAAACAATGAAAATATGCAAGACATCAGCTCCCCACACTAATCCTTTACTTGTCCACAAGTAAACTTTCAAGAACTAAGAACGAGAGGTTTGAAAGAGGGGACTCATAACCAAAAGAAGCTCTTCTTAATTTTCAAACTAATAACCTTGCATAATCATACCAAATAGCAAGAGCAAAGACTTTTTCGAACTCTAACTTCTCTAGGCCTATCTTAACTCCTGTGACCTCTACACTCATCATCATGATTCCACCAACCACAAATCCATCAACTCCCTTACAATCATTAATCAAACTCAATAGAAATCTTGGAAATGGTCAAAAGTTCCAAGTCATTTGGTTTGGTAAGAAGAAAGCTTTGATGCAAAGTAAATCAAGGGGTTCAAGAAGGTCTTTAAAGATGGTTTACTCTCAAAACAAAGTAGCTTTGACATTGCATATAATATATCTAAGAAAGGGATCAACTCATGCATACAATGCTCAATCTCCATTGTTCTACCTTTTTCTCAAATACATAAGTTACACTCTAAATCTCAATGCCAACCCCACTCACTTCTCTCACCCAAAGACTTCCCCAAAACACTCAAAGATACTTTCTCACTTAGAACTCTTTCTTTGGAAGTCTACAAGAGATTTTTCATATTTTTAAACTCTTATCAGCTCTTTCTAAACATTGCTAGCCCCCTTTTTATTAATTTTTTTTTCTTTTTCTTTTTCTTTTTTTTATTTTTTCTTTTTTTTTATTATGGGGGCCAAGAATTTCTTTAAAAACTAGAGCTTATAATTTTTTATTTCCCTCATCCCTTCTAGACTTAATCATTTATAACTTAGAGTTCCATGAGTCAACCTTTTCTTTCCTCTACTTTTTTTACACTCCCAGGATCAATCTTCCCAACACTCACCCTAATACTAGAAGCTAGACAATATGAGAGTCTAATCTAGCTAAAATGGAGACCAAGCATTGTCGTTCCCAATACTCTCAACATTATGCACATGTAAAGCTTTCCAAAGAAGGCCTCACTCAACAAACAATGAAGGCTTGAAAGGAGGGAAGGGTTTAAGGTAATGGAGTGCCACTTAAGTTTGTCTAAAAAGATTGGCAAAATGGATGAGACAACTCAAGTGTGTATAGCCATGACTCAGCACACAAAGAACCATAAGCAAGAGACATCAAGTTCAAATAAGACTGGAGTTTACTTCAAAAGGTGAGGTTTAACAATCAATGAGTTTCATAAGAGTTTTCATAAGTTTCATAAGAGTTTTCAAGGCTCGAAGTCTACAAGCTTACTAAAGGATGCTCAAGCTACTTTCCATGATTACAAAGGTTATCAATTTGAAAACTTAGCATGAGCTCTTTACAAGGTTGATATCATCCTTGTCCCCTATGCATGATGCAATCCTATATGCTCAAGACTTCTAATATATTTTTTTATGCAACTAAATGAATGCTCTAGACTCAATCCTAATGCAACTACATGATTCTTTTTGTATTTTTCAAATTTTTCAAATTTTTATGGTTTTTCTATGCAATAGCTATCTACAAATGCATGCTTATGACAAGAAACACAAGATGATCAGCAACTTGGCACCTCCCCCACACTTAATTCACACAGTCTCTGTGTTTGTTAAGTGGAGAGAAGGGCCTAAAAGAAAACTAAATGCAAAGACAAATGGTATGTACAATGATAAGTCGCTGGGAACCAAAGGGAGATGAGGGGGTAGAGCATACTGCTGGACAGCTTGGTGTAGAAGTTTCAATTCATCTCCAGAGACTGTTCCTACTTCCTTCCTGGGGAATATGATATGGACAAGCAACCTGTGGAGATAGCGCACCGAAAGATGTCTAATGGAGGCGTTCTTGTCCTGGTTGGCACTCCTGTTCTTGCCTGATAACAGCTTCCAAGTCAGGCTTGTGATGTTCATCTCTCTTTTGACCTTGGCAAGCTTGGGAAAGGATGTCTCTTTCTGGTCTTGAAAGCCAAGCACTTCCTCAATCTCCTTGAAGCCCATGGAGTAGGCTCGCCCATCAATCTTGAACTGTATCTTCCCCCATCCTTGCTTCACATGCTTGTAGGTGTGAAAGGTGGCTTCCAAGGATGCCAAGAATTGGCATGAGACCTCTTTGTGTGTAGGATGAGCCATAGCGTAGAGGCAGCCCATGTGCATGTGGTCTAGCATTTCTTGGATGTCTTCTTCAATCATTAACTCCTTCAGGACCATCCTATCAAGAAATCTGGTTGGAGGCCGAGAAACACCTCTTCTGAATTGATCTAACAGCTCATCTTCAGTGGGTTTCTTCTTTCTATCCCTATGAGCATTGAAGTTCTTTGTTGTGTTAGGATCCTGCTCAGCTTCACTGCCCTCCTGAGAAGGTTCCTCTCCACTACTTGCACCTTCTTGCTCCAAAGGAGGAGGTGTCACACTTTTTCTTGGTGTCTTAGCTTTGGTGGTGGGAGCTGGTTCATGATGACCTCCATTGTTCCCTTTCTCTAAAACAAGAGCTCCCACACTGTTAGTCCTTGGCGCTTTAGCTCTCTTGGGAGGGGCTTGCTTGTGAGCAATATCAGCCACACTCTCATCAACAACAACTCTCTTGCCATCCCTTTTAGCATGTGCCTTCTTCCTTAGCATGGCCAAAGCTTGTTGTCTACGCTCCTCCTCTGATTCATGCATGGAGCCTAACTCTTTCCCAAACTGAGCAGTCTCTCTTTGAGCAGCCTCAACCCTTTCCTCTTCAATCAAGTTTGCATCCTTCCTCCCCATTTGGTACCTGAAAAATTTTAAGTCTTGGAAAATATTAAGCACAAGGAAGGAGAAAACTTTTGAATGAGAGAAACTTGAGTAAACAATTGTGAGCTCAATTTAATACCAGCAACCCAGCAAAAGCTATCACAATGCAATCAAGCTCCCATGCTCATAATTTTTTTTTTATGAACATGAGAATCTCAATCAAGCCAAACTCAAGAGAAATCATCAATCAGATTGAAATTGCAACTTAATCAAGTTCTATAACAGCTTATCCAATCAATATAAACCACAATCAACCCCAATATAACAATTAGTAAAAAAACCCCAAATCTCATGAACCCTTATTTCTCAAAGTTCAATTTCAAACCAATTCCAGCATGAAATCAAATACCCAGCATGATATATAAGTTTTCCCTAGTCTATTTCACAAGAATCTAGCAAGAGAATGGTCAAATTTCAAGTTCAAATTTGTAGGGTTCATGAGCATTACGAATTTGAACTTAAAGAAACCATACCTTGCTGTGGATGAATGGATTCAAGAAAATAGACTAAGAGGGTGAAGACTTGGGTGTAGGAAAAAGAATGGAGTGATTTGGTGGAGATTTGAGTAAGATATGAGGTTTTTGGTGAATAGAGGCTAGGGAGGTTTTTAGATTTGGGAAGAGGATGAAATGAGGAGAGAGAGACACGATTTTTAGGTTATGGGGTGAGTCAGGTCGGGTCTGGGTCGAAAAAGGGAAGAAAAACTTACCTGGGTCGTCGGCCGGGTCGTGCGCGGGTCGGGTTGGATCGACTGACCCGCGAGCTTCTTCCCCGCGCATCCGACGATCTGTCCAGCAGATCAGGTAGCGTCGCCTGTCCGGCATCCCGATCCCGCTGGTTGTCCGTCCAGCGCATATGCAGCCGCTGCTCGGACGTTAGACTGCATCCGGGTCCAGGTATGCCGTGCGATATGTAGCGCGCATTCCGGACGTTCGTACTGCATCTGGGTCCCGCGCGGGCATGCCGTCCCGCGCATATGCAGCCGCGCATTCCGGCTCTTGAACAGGTCGTCTGTCCCGCGCGGGTCATCTGTCTCGTGCAAAGCTGGCCGTGTTCTGGTTCCTGATCGAGCCATCTTTCCCGCGGGTAGCTTCACCGGTATACGCCACCCGAGCGCTCGCCAAAGACTGGCCGGCTTGTCCTGACCTCAGTTCCTGGCCGTTCCACCTTTTTTTCAGCTTTTCCAAGCCTTATTCAAACCATCTCGACCATAATCATTACTCTTCATCCAAATGTCTCGAAAAAGAAATCCTAATGCAATATTTACAAGGATAGACATGGGACTTCCTCCCAAGTGAGCTTGTTTAAAGTCACTAGCTTGACTTTGCTCCTTTGAGATTAGGCTGGGGAAGGATCAGAGTGGGGTTGATGTCCCATCCTCCGTTCGTGTGGTGACCATGTACTGCTTGATTCTCTGACCATTCACTGTGAAGTCTCCACCTTTCTTGTTCCAAAGCACAATAGCTCCATAAGGTCTCACTTCCTTAACCACAAATGGACCAGACCATCTTGACTTGAGCTTTCCTGGAAATAACTTCAGCCTAGAGTTATAGAGAAGGACTTGATCTCCAGCCTTGAACTCTCTCTTGAGGATGTGCTTGCCATGAAAGGCCTTAGTCTTCTCCTTATAAATCCTTGAGTTCTCAAAGGTATCCATCCTTATCTCATCCAGCTCATTGAGTTGAAGAAGCCTCTTTTCCTTGGCATTCTGGATGTCAAAATTCAGTAACTTGACAGCCCACAATGCCTTGTACTCAAGCTCTACTGGTAAGTGGCAAGCCTTCCTATACACAAGGTTGAAAGGTGTGGTACCCAAGGGACTCTTGTAGGCTGTCCTATAGGCTCAAAGTGCATCATCAAGATTATCTGACCAATACTTCTTCTTAGTCCCAACAATCTTCTCTAGAATGCCCTTGATTTTCCTGTTGGAGATCTCAACTTGGCCACTGGTTTGTGGGTGATAAGGTGTTGCCACCTTATGCTTCACTCCCTTCTTCTTGAGAAGCCCTTCAAACAACTTGTTAATGAAGTGTGAGCCTCCATCACTTATCACTACTCTGGGCACTCCAAATCATGGAAAGATAATGCCTTTGAACATCCTGACCACCACTCTGTTGGGGTCAAAATAGGTCACGACGGAATCAACGACTGAAAGTCTCTAGAAAGTATTTCTCGAAACAAAAAAGTTTCGTATGATTTGAAAAGAAGTCATACGAGATTTTCTCAAATTAGAATATCCACTCTCTGTTGGGATCGAAGACGGTTATCTCGAAATCAACGGCTAAGATCATTTCCTGTCTACGGACTTTCCGCAAAAAACAATCAACAAAGGTTGGATCGGAAAAGAACGGACGCGACCAAGGCCCCGGGCGCCGGCGCGAGCACTCCCGACCTGGCCCGGGCACCGCGCTTCGCCCGTGCTGGGCTCGGCGCCGGCGCCAGCTCGCCCGTGCTGGTCCCGGGCGCCGGCGCGAGCTCGCCCGTGCTGGTCCCGCGGCGCCAGCTCTCCCATGCTGGTCGGCGCCGACGCCATCGCCGTGCTGGTCCCGGCGCTGGTGCGAGCTCATCCGTGTCCTGGCACCGGACGCCGGTGCATCCAGCCTATTCCCAGCCCGTCCGATTTAGATCGCACCTCGTGGCTTCCGTGAAGTCGTAACACCTTAGCTACGGACCTAATGTTCGGTTCGCTCGATTGAGTTATCCTCGAAGTTTTACGACTATAGCTAGGAAGGTTGGTTCTTCTGCAAAGTGTATCGTGTAAAACAAGGACGATCGACTCGAACATCGATTCTTTAGGCTATACGATTTATTTTGCGGAAGAGATAATCTTTCCGAGAAATCGTATGAACGTTCGAGGGCTTAAAACGTGTCCACGGACTCACTTACGATTTTGGAGATCCAAGCCCAATAGGAGCTATGACGATTTATCCTAACTCACGGAAGTAGGATAAATGCTAAGTTTCTGCGGATAAATGTCAACTCTCGAGGATAACTACGAAGATCGACAGAAAATGGAATATTTCCAAAAGAGATAAACTTGGGCCCAAAGGCGAAAGGGTAAACGGGCGACCAACCTAAAACGACTATATAAGGAGGGCTTGAGTAGAAGAGAAAGGGATCCGAAAATCCGAGAATCTAGACTTAGTGAACTCCTGCTAGCTCGGAAAACTTAGAACTTAGGTGGTTAGGCCAGCGAGGCAGGACTTAGAACGTCTTGCCGCCTCTTGTTCTAGTTTTATCGTCTCCGCAGACCTTTTTTCATCTCGGAAGGATCTAACAATTCTTTAACTTCAGAGCTCCGCACATAGAAACCCTAGGCGTTATCTTCGACATGCCCGTTTCTATGACAAACGTTCATACTAGACGAACTCGCCCAGGCAGTTTGATCTCTTGTTCAATTCTTTCTAACTGAACTACGTCCGACTTGATCCTTGAAAGGGGTACGTAGGCAGCCTTTCTTAAGGTCCAGTCCCAAATCTTAACAAAACCTTTTCCGCATTTATTTGGTCACTTGTCGTTCGCTGTCGCAGAGAATCCAGACCTCAAGAAAAGTAGGGCTTTCCTTACTTTCCTCCATCATTATTCATTAAAATCGACGGTTTGAATTTCGGTTCCCACAGTTTGGCGCTAGAAGGAGGGGGGACGAATTACTCTTACTCATACGGCCGCAAACGCTTGATCGGGCGATGTCCGAAATATGAAAGAAAAACTTGCAGTTTGCCAACAATGGTAAAACAACTCCAGCAGCGACTGTTCCACGGCCAACGCTACGAAACGCCACAGTGCTCGAAAGCAAATCAAAACCTAGCGCTTTCCGCCACAGGAAGAGCACGAAAACGAGCTCACGATTTCTTTATCTAAACAGAAAGGGCAACGATAAAATCTATCAAACCCCAAAAATTCGCCTTGTTACCAAGTTAGAGAAATCAAACGAGCAAGGTTTCAACAAAACGTTTTTCGAGAACCTCGAAAATAAAACTTATTCTCCTCGAAACCTTGGGGAAACCCTAGATTACTCGCGGAATAGAAGCACGGCAAATCGGGTCACCAATTCCCATTGCCGCATTCTTCCAACAACTCTCGAAGCAAACGATTAAACGGAAAAGAGCTTACCAATGCTTCCAAACCGTCCGAACCACCCAAGGGAGGCCAAAACTCCGATTGTCCCGACCAGTTAGCCATACGACAAGTTCGGTCTGTCTCGACCAGCTCGCGACACAACCTCGGTCTCTCTCGACCAATTTGCAATATGGCCAGCTTAGTCCTTCTTGACCAGTTTGGGAAGAACAGAGTTGATTTCTATAAACCTACTCAAAACCTAAACCGTTAACTAAGAACTTTTCTGAAATCTAAAAATTTTCGCGTCATTGCTAACTCTCGACTTTTATCCGCTAAGCTTACTTTCGGAAAACTACTCAAAACTCCTTTGGATCAATCCTACGGAAACGAGAGAATTTCTGATTAAGTTTAATAACAAAATTACAGCTCTCCGCGCAGAGTGTCAGATATTAAAATTGTAACATCTTACGGAAACAACTTCCGTAAGATCAAACTCGCAATATTTTACTTAAACATCATTCAGAAGTCAAACAAAATCATATCAAACAACAAGGTCTGATATTTTACCAGTTTGCTCATGGCTTGACGAACTAAGAACCTCATCCAAATGACATCCTGTCATTGCTCCCTCTTAGCCTGCTTCTCCTTCTTTGTTTCAACGATTTCAAAATTCCTTTGGTACATAAAATGCAATCTGATTCTGCCACGTTGAGTCGGAAACATCTATTCATAACGCTTGATAGACTTTTCAACAATATACAAACCGCACCTGTCAATTTAGGGAAGTACAAAGAAACGGAGACATGAGCTTAGACGTTGATATCTCTCGTTCGCCCCGATATTCTCATCAGAATTTCATCGAAAATCAATTCATACGAAATTCAGTATCAGACTTTTCGAAGTCCTTTGATGTAGAACCAAAAGTGGCCATTCAAACGCCTAAAACCTTCGATGGAATACACATTCCTTCTCGTAAAACTATCACTACGGAAGGTGAAACACAGTTCAGAAGACAAAAGAAGAAGGAGGAAGAAGGGCAATCTCAATCATCGATGAGACTAAGGTATGTCTGCCTTAGAAAGTTTTAATCGGGCTCTAGTTTTTCAAGGAAAGGAATGAAAACGCCTTAAAACTGCCGTGAAATTTAGGGAACTTAGAATCTAGGTGGATAGTCTAGCAAGCTAAGTCTTAGGCAATTTTTCCAGTCTTTTTCTACTGTTCTTGACTGTCCAGCAGAACGCAAACCGATCTAATCTCTCAAAACCTAGAAACGATCGCCACGCATTCTCAGCATAATCATTCTGCTTCCTAATCAAAGAAAAACATATACAAGCCTTCAAAGAACGGTTAACCCGCTTTCTTTCAGAAATAAAAAAAGTAGGTAAGTATACTATACTCGATATTTCCATCCTTGAAAACTTTTGCTTCAGCATCAAGACAACGCTTTTGACAAAGCAAACTCTCGCAGCAATAAGATTCGTCTAAAAATGCTAGCGGCATAGCCCAATCGCTACAAACATAGTCTTGAAAACTCTATCGCCGTCTCGAAACCGCGACTAGAACGGTACCAACGCCAGACTAATAGCATGACGGTGAACTACTTAAAATAACTAAATAACCTTCGGTAAAACTCCATGAGTAATTCGAAGCAACTTTCGTCCAAAGGTTGAAATCATAGCGCAAACATCTCCCGTGTAATCCGCGGAAACATCGCTAGTTTGACAATCTGTGATTTTCTATCTCCATGAAACCGGTCATCCATTACTTTCGTATAACAAGAACATTTTATGAAAAACATGATCGGTCTCATGCAAAACAACTTCGCAGTACACAAAAGTGAATGAGGAAAACATAATCCGTGGTCGCAAATATAGCAAGTAATTTGTGAGAAACACTCTCCAGTTACCTTTACGAACGCGGGTCATCCCTATCTAGTCGTAAAGTTCATACCTATGTTGTCGTACATATTGCACTATTAATATCCACTCGAAAATCACTCTCAAAGCACAAGAATCATATAAAGTAAATGGGAAGATTGAATCTTCACAAGAAACAGACGGAGTGCTCGGTCACCAGAAAAGTTCTTTTCAACTCCTCTAGCCTTTCCTCGGTTTCTCGAGTATAAAACTCGAGGAACCGAGGAAAGCTACGTGTGGTAGACAAGAACTATTCTGGAACCGTGCTCTCCCGTTTGTGTTTTTTTTTTAAAAAAAAACAAAATCGTCCCTAATTCGTTGTACATGATAAACAACGGTCGTCCTTAATTCGTCGTAGCTCGAAAACACGGGTCGTCCTTAATTCGTCGTACATCAAAAACACGCGTCATCCCTAATTGGTCGTAATCGTACGACGAATCCCACAATCCTAGATATACCCGATCTCCATCGAGATGAATCAGTTGCTCTCTAGTCTCTCTCTACCATCGAATTAGCTTCTCTCTCTAAGGTATGTTTTTTTTGTTTAGGTGGTTAGTTAGGGAATTTAGATTAGATTAGGAATTAGTTTAGTTTAAGTGGTTAGTTTACGGAATTAAATTTGATTAATCCCAAATAAAAATTTAAAATTGTATTTTTAAAATCAGGTTAAGCAATATGTCTGGTAGGCAAAAACTTAGGAGCAGACCGAGGTACAAGACTACATTCTGTAATCCATCAGCTTCTACTTCCGGTGGTGAGACCGCACCGGACCTTGTCCCTGAGAGTCAATCTCAGGGAATATCACCACAGACTTCGAGTCAGCAGTCTGTGCCTCCGCCTCCGCCGTTTGTGTCTCCTCCGCAGCCTCAGCCACATCCCGAAGATGTTGCCCCACCTCCTGCAGCACCTGCCGGGAATCCGGGAGGACTTCATCCAGATTTGATGGTGCCACCCAATGCTCCCTATGCCAGGTAAACGGCCGAGGACCTGATCCAAATGCCTGGTCGGAAGGTTTAACCATCATCGACTCGACGACCACCAAACACAGCTTTGTAAGTAATATATAACTTTGACTTTATTTTTAATTATTTACATATTTATTTTATTTAAAATTATTTAAGTTTTATTGTTCGTCTAAATTTTTCAGGTTAAGACGGATAATGAGTTAGGATCATCTGTTTCGATTGCATCAAGTCGATTTCACTGAACCGCATCCTGGAGTCTTACACCTGACTACATTCAAGGACGTGGTTCACATGTTTTGCGGTAATAATTATTTACTTTTTATTAATTTAAAAATTAAAAATTTATTTAATTCAGTTTTTAATAAATGAATTCTTTTTTGTAGCAAAAATGGAAATGGTCTATTGCCGTCAACGAGAAAGTCAAACAGGCTTTCAACGAGAAGGCAATGGCTCGTTTTAAGAACAATGTTCCTGACTGGAAAGAGAAGTGGCGGTTTGAGGGGGATGCTGCAAAATCGTCGTTCCTTGGCGACTATGTCTGACCGGTCTCAAGGCTTATTGAACGAAGCCTCGCAATGTTCGCACGTCCAACAACCGGATGAAACATGACGCCGAGGGTAATCTGTCGTTGCCCCATACTTCTGAGCAGGGTCCCCACGTTGGAGTCGCCCTAAAGATGGTAAGTGCAATTAATTTATTTTTGCAAAATTTTAGTTACCTACTAATTAATGCTCAAACATATAAAAATTTTCTACGTAGGCCGCTGAGACAGGGGAGCCACCATCCCTAACAGAACTTTACAAGAAGACACATAGCCATAAAGATAGCACGTTCGTGGATGATCGGGCAGAAAGGATCCAAAACGAAGTGGAGACTCATATCCAGGAGATCGAGACCCAGTTGTCTCAAGAGACCCCGGATGTCCACCGGTCCAGTTTTCTACCGTCGAAAAAGATGAAATTTTCGAACAGGTAATTTATTGGTTTATTTATCTAAATTTCATATTTTGTTATATATATTTAATAAATCAATCGTAATTAATTAGTTGCAAATTATCCCGAAGAAATGGGGATGGATGGTGGGGATCGGTTCGTTGAACGATGTTCCTAGGGAAACAGCGCTTAGCTACAAGGCAGGAGGAACATGTTCAGCTCGAGCAGATTTGACGGCTGCCAACGGAGTCATTTTGAGCAGCGGTCCGATAATCAGCGCAACAAGTTCGAGCTCATGGTGGAATAAAACCGAGGTTGCATGGATATGGGGTCTGTACGGCCTGCACCCCACTCCCGAAGAGCAGGCGGATTTAGAGAGACAAGCTGATATCCATAGTTCCAGCTTTTGACTGATCTTAACCTTTCTTAGTTAATTAGGTTAATTTTATTTTGGTTTGTATGCATTTTTTAATACTAAATTATTTTTAATATATTATATTTTAATTGTAAATATGGTTATTAATTTTAGTCATTAATTTAAAAAATCAATTTTACTAATTATTTTTTTAAAAAAAATTGTATTATTATTTTTTATTTACAATATTAAAATTCGATGTAAATTAGTCAACAATTTAACGTCTACTTTACATCGATATAGAAGTTATGTAGTCGTGAATTTAACTTCTACTTTACATCAATATAGAAGTTATGTAGTCGTATGTTTTACGACTACTTAACGTCGAAATCGACTTAATGTAGTCGTACAGATTACCTCTGCTTAGCATCCAATATACAACAATGGCTTCCGTCGACCTTACATCGATTTGGTACATCTAGTATACGTCGAAGTTACGACGAAGCACTTTACAACGAATGAACATCGATATTTATTTGTCGTACTACGTACGACGATTGTACGTCGATTGGCCTTTACGACGGATGAATTACGACGAAATGAACCTTATAACTTTAAATATAAGATTTTATGCACTCCAAAAGCAATTTACGGTTTTAAATATTGAAACCTCAAATATAAGTTTCCTTACTTTTCTATTCTTGTATTTATATAACTTTTAAATAATGTTATCAAATTTCTTGTTTAATCATTTTAGTCCTTTAAAATTTTAATACAAAATATTTAATTAACACTAACAAATATTATACAAAGATAATACCACATTAAACAAATAAAAAATACAAGAAACGGAATATACAAAAAAATCTCAAACATATAAATATCAAGTAAAATAAAATATTAAAATATTACAGCAATATTAATATTCAGGTAAATTTGATTTAACACTATCGCAAAACCAACAGATGCATCATGATAAGCTTCCCCCTCATGAAGAGAAGCAGGAACATGCACCAGCTCAAGCTGTTGGCTAAGAGTTCATCGCGGTCTTAGAATGGGGTTCGAAGAATACGCAATAGAGGAGGACTGCGGTGGAGAGCTGTTGTAACGTGAATGAGGAAGATCCAAGACAGAGAGATACCAAACTGAGCAGGTTGCACCACTGGCGAAAATCAGAGCAAGACAAACGAAGGTTTGGGTCTTGGCTCGTCGAAGATTGAAGATGCTTGGACGCGAGGAATGCAGGTTCACACTGTAGACTGAAGCTCTCGGTGGAAACGAGGCAATGAGACTAGAGTTTGGACCAATAACGCAGACCACCGACACGGATTGCATAAGACCACAAAATATTGACAGGGATCCACAGCAGATAACCGCGGAGGCTCGCTGCCGAGAAAATTGACACGCGGTGGAGAAGTCAAAGGGTGGATCGATCGATCCACTAAACCGATCGGTCGATCGGTTGACTAAAAACTAGATTTTTACCGCGATTTACATGATTTAATCCGAGTTTGTTCAGTTAACCCAGTTTAATTTTTAAAGCCTATACTTATGTATTGAAAGGCAAGAAAAACCATAAACTACCTAAGCTTTGTTTCATCTTAATTTCTTCTTTTTTTTAAGCTTTACTCTTGTGAATGTTGCTAGTGTTTAAGGATTTACTTTGTTAATTTTGTTTATTTATCTTCTAATCTCTTCATTATTCATCAATCTATCATGGGTTTGTGGTTTCATGGAGATTAATGAATAGAGTCTTTATAGCTTTTGTGTTTGGTAGATTAGAGTGAAAGATGGATGATTTGAGATGCTTATGACTAGATTAACATTGTTCCATGTTTGTTAGATGTTCCTAATGCTAGATTAATATTAATCAAGTTGATTTAGAACTTAAGAAATTTCATGCCCAGAGGGTGTTCGATGAAATGCTTGAATCAACCTAATATTATACATATTTAGCCAACGGGAATTGATGCTAGAGATGTTTAGTGGTTAATGGACTTATGATTTATGCATATGCTTGAATGTGTTAGGCCAACGAAAGTTGATGTTTGATGCATGATTAGCATATGAATTATTGTCACGGGAGTGTATTAGTCTATTTGAATGTGATCTATGCCTATGGAACTTGTTAATTGATTATAAATGGCATCCTAGATCTGAAATTTATCATCTCTAATCAACTACCTTACCCAAGAGCTTGCTTTTCCTTGTTTTATCTTGTAGTTGCTTTTAGTTATCTTTCTATTTCACTAGTTAAGATTCTTCCCATTTTACTATTTGCTTAGATCAAAGAGGTTTGTGTATTCTTAGTGTGATAGAACATTAGTTCTCTGTGGATTCGATTTAATGTGTTATAATGACATGCCATTCGATTGTAGCACTGTTTACACAATAGGTTGATTGGTGCGTGTTCACGCTTGGAGCTATCAGTAGATGTCGACCAGGAAGGTCAAGCGCATCAAGCACCCTTTGCCCTACTAAAGGAAAGCCATCGACAGCTCCGTCGAGTAAATGACAAACCAAAGTACAGAGATGATTAGAAAAAGGCTGTGATCCCGAACTATCTGTGACTGGCATCCAAACAGAGGAGAGCTGGCTGGGGTCAAAATTCCTTATCGGCCTTCTTCATTTGAATAAGAAGTACTTCTCTCTTCATTCATCTCTACCCAAAACCTCGGTGAGGATTTTACATATCTCATGAGGAGAGAAGTGAAAACTACTCACAAACCCAAGATTCCACTTTGTAGAACTAAGATTAATCATGTCGAAAAATCAACAGAACCCCCACTTCTTGAGAAAGCACCTGTAGGCCCAAAATGTGGTGGACAAAATTTAGGGTAGTTTAAGAAAAGGCTCTCCGACCTCGAGTAAAAATGACGGAATGGGAAAAACTAACCCGCATTTTTCAAAGGCAAATGAGAATATATACATAATCCTAGGTTTTACCCACTCCATTCAATGGCCGCCAGCTTAAAAATCGTATCTAATCGGCTACATGGAAAGACATAAGAAATGATTAAAGTGTCGTCCATCATCTTCAATCGAAGGTGAGGGACAATAAGCTCAAATTCTTGAATCTCGGTGGTTGCATGTCTTACCATAAGAGGGTAGAGAAAACAGAAAAAGAATTCTCTTTCCAGCTTACACACCTAAGACCTAGAATACTCCCTTTTGAGTTGTGGTATCTTCTGTTGTTCTTTATATTCATCATATTCATTGTCATTATTATCAAGTCCAGTTCATGCAAACTATCTTAGAGATCCGTTCATAAAGATATTTTCCACCGTTTTCCTTAACCTTACTCTATTCATATTAAAATTATGAACTCCCACACATATCTTTAGCTCTAGATAGGAACACCTGATATATTTTAGAGTGAGTGAAATGAGAAATAAGCAAATCAATCGAGCACCAAATACTCAAAAGTGATTTTAAGCTCTATTCAAGTGGTTGCATTTTTAATGAATCTGCCTGAAGAAACTTCTGAAAATAATAAGTTGCTTCTTTTTTAATGTTTTCTGAAGTTGATAAGACTTCCCCCGCATCATTGAGGAGAATATTGATGTTGTTCCTTTATACTCTCTTCATTTATTTGTCGCTGTGGTTTATGCATAGATTAAGAAAACATTTAATTTTACATATTTCAAAATAAACACTATTACCAATACACCTAACCATATATCAACCGAAAATGAAACTTATTTTGAAACAAAAATTCTACTACGTGAACGACAAATAATTTGAAACGGAGGGAGTCTCTCTATTACCAACTAATGGTACTGGATTTAACTCTAAATCCCTCCACCAAAAGAAATGCTTAAGTAATGACTATTGAGTGTGGCCCAGGCTGGCCCATTTAGTCTCGAGGTTCAATATGTATAATCGACCTCCTTTGAGAACAAGTAATAATAGATCACGTGAAGCTCAGGTCTAAGAGGATATCCTTATAATATTTGAAAAGAGATTTGCCTTATGCCATCACCAATTTTTTTTTTAAATAATGAAATGACATATTAAAATGATGACATAGTTCAAAGTTAATTGTGACATGAACATTACATCAAATGTTGATTTAAATTTTGGTAATTTTTAGAATAAAGTAATAACTCGTAGATTCTCAATAATATAACAATAAATAATATAATAATAAAACAGAAATATAAGAATATTTTACAATTATCAAAATAATATTAAATTTATTTTAAATTATATAATTTTATTATTAAAACTCATTAAATTTTTTAAATATTATGTAATTTTACGTTTTGATAATTATATTCATAACAAATTTTATCTTAATTTTTATAATTTGATTTAATATATTTTAGCCAAATAAATAGATAAAAAAATTTTGATTTATAATTTAATATATATATATATATAAAATAAACTTAAATAAAAATATTTATTTTATCTTAAGTTGTACAAATAGTTAAGTTAAAATTTCAAATTGAATATTCCTCTATAATTATTTGAGAAATAATTTGCCATTTGTTCAAAGTTAATTGTAACATGGACATTACATAAAATGTTGATTTATATATTTGGTAAGTTTTTCAAAATAAATTAATAATTCGTAGATTCTAATTAATATAAAGATAAATAAAATAATAATAAAACCAGAATATACGAATATTTTATACTTTTCAAAATATTATTTAATTTATTTTTTAGTTATATATTTTGTTATCAAAAATCATTAAGTTTTATGCAGTTTTTCAAAAAAAATGTATTTTATAAATCCTAATACTATCAGTTAGTTTCTTTTAGTATTTACAAATGTTATGTAATTTTACGTTTTGATAATTATATACATAAAAAATTTATCTTAATTTTATAAAATTTGATTTAATATATTTTAGCCAAAGAAATAGATAAAAGTATTTTCAGAATTATAATTTAAATATATACATATATATGTATTATTATTATTATTAAAAAAACTTAAATAAAAAAATTATTTATTTTATCTTAAGTTGTACAAATAGTTAAATTAATATTTCAGATTTAAATATTATAAGCAAATAGAATTTAAAATTAAAAACTTTCTTTTTAGATATAATTAAATTTTAAAATTATTATTCACGCAAGCAACGAGAAAAAACACCTAACTCTGATTTATTAAGAACTAAATAAAGAGGAAAAGAGTGAAAAAAAAAAAGAAAGGAGAAATATATGGAGTGCATTACCATATGAGACACTTTTTCACCTTTTGACAACTTAAGACACATTATACTTGGAGGACTTTTATTGTTGTTATTACAATGTCTTGTTTTAGGACAAAATATCTATTTTGGTAGCTTGAAAGAGATAAAAGTTTTCTAT